>JASAMY010000670.1:0-23251 GCA_030248085.1 Paralinhomoeus sp. GSCO2_6 | reverse complement strand
CAGGAGAGCAAAAACGTGGGGCTAGCTGACCATTTTTTTGTCTACGCTGTTTTTTTTTGTCATTTGAGACACTTTCTGCTGAAGGGGGGGGGGGAATGGTGTACCCCCCTCCCGTTACAGTACCCCGCACGAGCCGACCCTACACGCGGTTTGGTGTACACTTTTTTAGGCTGTGGGCAGCGTGCTGAGTCTCTACCTGTCGATCCTGCTGGCCAAGTGGCGAACCACAGTGAGTGACATGTATACGGTATTGAAAATTTTTAAATGTAGCGAATCACCTCGTCGCCATGCAGCATAGTGCGGCCCGCCTGTCGAGTTGATCTTTATGCGAGGTGTTCTGCAATATAGCTCCTATTGCGTATTGTCCCACACCTTCTGGCAATGGCGGCGCCCCACTTTGTGGGGCAGCGTATGGCCTAGTGGTAGAGAATCGGCCTCTTGCGCCGGCACGCTTCTGGGTTCGATTCTTGATGGAGCCACTAGATCGAGCACTTCCCTCTCCCCGGAGTTTCTCGTGCCGTCGCTGCCCTCGATTACAGATGGCGTTCTTCCGAATGTCTTCGGCGGCGCTAGACGAAGGGAGGGGAAGGCGTCATGGAGATAGATGGCCATTATATGGGCCATTGGCGGCCTCCTAATCCAAACAACACCAACACCCTAGGTGACGCGCCACGTGCAGCTGGGCAATGGAGAGACGCTGCACCGCTACCTCGACTCCAGCATTGAGAATCTCAGCAGGATTTCCGACCCAGAGCTTGACCTTGACCCTGACGTTGACGAATCATCATCAGACGACGACCACCAACAAGAAGCAGCAACTAACCCTCCCACTGTTCTTCATAAGGAGAAACGGAATTGAACTGATACACACACGGCAGCAGCAGTGCCACCCCACCACGCGCGGCCACTGGTCTCTCGTCGCGGGGTGCCCATCTGTAGTCTCCCACCCCCCCCCAAACACAGTCGTAAGAACCCCCGTTCTCCCTATTTGCAGTTTCTAGTTTTCAAAATCTAGTCTAGAAGAAGGAAACATGCTACAGGTCGGGTTCAGGGTTGTGCGGCCATAAAGCACCAAAATAGCGCTATTCGGACCCCATTTTTGCAGGAAAAAAAATAAAGCAAACAAATATCGGGTGACCCGTTGACGCTGAATCAGTGCAGCCCAATACTTTTGGTGGCGCCTGTGCCTGTTATGACTACTTAGTGTTGTCGCTAGCCCTTACCTGTCGTTGCCATGTGAGAAATACCATGGTTTCGTATGGAAAGAAACCCGTTTGCAAACCCATGTTCGTATGAAAGACCTAGGTGAAACGGCGCTTGTTGTTGTGACTCGGTTCCTGACAATAAAAGGTGTCTCAAAGCCGATTATGTGACTGCCAGCCGCTATTCGATGAACCGTGGAACCCTCCCGTAAAAATCGTGTGTAATTTGACTGTGAAATGTGTTTGTTTGAGTGGTGTGTGTGTGGGGGGGGGGGGGCGACGCGTACTCAGTGGGGCCTCTGCTGTGCACCTCTCGACATTTTTTGAGGTCATAATTATTATAATGCCCCTCTCTCCTGAAATAGGGTCTCTGTGTAGGGAGGGGGGGGGGGTGTCGAAACTATGTGACGCTGTTGGGGATTTTCGTTAGTTGTAGTTGGTGGGTGAAACTATTACCGTAAATCCTTCAATAGTGTCCCTGAGGCACTATTCTTGAAACCTTTCCTTATTCGGGCACTATTGGAGGATTTACGGTAGTGTCCAAATGCGCAGGACTGCAGGAACTGTTAGTTTCCCGTTAGTCAGAACTGATGTAACTCATTCGTTGTCTGATCGATCAGACACTGATCGAATCGATACCGAGCGCGTCATGTCGTCGTCGTCTCTGTGTTCGCGTGGCTCGCGCCTTTACCGACTGTGGCAAAGGCACGGCGTCGTCAGCTGCGGCAAGGCGTTCTACTGCACTGGCCGTGTCGTCGCCGCAGCGACACCCCTGCGCAGGATGGAGGGGGTCAGAGCCCTGGAGGAGGGGCACCCCGACCGGCCTGTCAGGGTCCGGTTCGCACCCAGCCCCACGGGGCCCATGCATCTGGGCGGCCTGCGTACGGCCCTCTTCAACTACCTGTACGCGAGGCGGCACCAGGGAGTGTTCATACTCAGAATCGAGGGTGCGTGGTGCTCGCTGGTGCGTATGCGCCTACGTGGGTAATGTGTCGGTGCGTGCGTGCGTGCGTGCCGGCGCGTGCGTGCTTGCCGGTGCGTGCGAGCGTGCAGGTGCGTGCGTGCGTGCCGCTGCGTGCGTGCGTGCCGGTGCGTGCGAGCGTGCCTGTGCTTGCGTGCGTGCCGGTGCGTGCGTGTCGGTGCGTGCGTGCGTGCCGGTGCGTGCGTGCCCGTGCGTGCGTGCCGGTGCGTGCGAGCGTGCCTGTGCTTGCGTGCGTGCCGGTGCGTGCGTGCGTGCCCGTGCGTGCGCTCGTGCGTGCCGGTGCGTGCGTGCGGTCTCCCTACGGTACGATCTTCGCCTTCTCACAGACACCGACTTGCGGCGTTGCGATCCGGCCTTGGTCGAGCCGATCGGCCGCGCGCTCGACTATTTTGGTTTGGTGCCCGACGAGGGCTACGGCTACGGTGGTGAACTGGGCCCGTACCGACAGAGCGAGCGTCTAGACGACTACGCCCGCGTCGCTGATGAACTCATCGAGAGAGGACGCGCCTATCGGTACTGTCTGGCGCGTATTCGAAAAGTGCATCTCCTGACGGGGGGGGGGTTGGATTATGAGAGGTGGAGTATGAGGAGGAGGAGTGTTGACGAAGATGCGCTGCGTAAATATTGCGAATGAGTACTTTTTGCCTAGAGTTTCGCTCGAAGCTGCTCTACGAACCGCATTTTCTTAGACCATCTCGGGGGGGGGGGGGGGGGGGGGGGGTAGCAGAAACTTCTCAAAATCTGGGTGGGGGGGACCAATCTCGGTGGGGGAGGATAACCGCATGTGGTGGCCGTTCATTCAACCTTGGCCGTCTACTTGTCTGTTTGCGTGTGGGTCGCTTCTCTGATCGCGGGGGCCTCTCTCTCTCTGGTCACACAAAATTGACAGCTGGCTAGTGAGAGATGAGGTCAGCTCAATCCTGGGGCAGGCTCCCTACAACAAACTAACGAACAAACAAACCGGTGTTGCACTTGTTGACAAAGGCGATGCCCTTTTTTGTCCAGATGCTTTTGCTCGGCCGAGCGTCTCGAGGCGGTCCAGAAAGAAAACCGCCGTCTGCGCCGGCCGCAGCGCTACGACCGCAAATGTCTCCCGCTCGCCGGGGACGAAGCGAAGAAGATGGCCGACAGCGGTACCCCCCCCCCCTGCCCCCCCCCTCCCTGCCCCTGCCCTGCGATTCGGGTGTGCCCATAAGTGTGGGGGATTCTTGTTACCCCCCTCCCCCCCCCCCCCGAATAGTTTCGCTGGTGGTGGGTGGCAGCAGTAGCGGGTCCAGAAATTTTCTTGGGGGGGGGGGAATTCAGCGGAAGGGTGTACTCTGTTGAAATTTACAGATGCTGGGCCATTCGGCGATGTTTTGGGGCACCCAATCGGTTCATTATCGACAAGTAATCAGACATGAAATCGACGCCACAGGCAAAAATGCTTGCGATTTTCGGCCACCTACACGCATTTGTATTCGGGGAAAGTAGGTTCGCTAGTCACGTCTCTTCACCCACGACCCAGCCCTTTCCCCTTTCCCCCTAGATCTTCTCCCCCTTTCCCCCATTCTGGATTCGCCACTGGGTGGCAGTTGCTTCTGTATCTACTGTGAACGTACGCATGGGTGGGATCAACTCAGCCGGCTTTGAGGCGAGCCGTACATCGTGCGCTTCCTGGACGATTCGGCCGAGCAGGGAAGGCCGCCCGTCGAGTTCGTGGACGGCATCCACGGACCCGTGTCCCTGGCCGCCCAGGGCGCCGCCACAGAGGGCGATTTTGTGCTACTGAAACGCGACGGCTATCCCACCTATCACATGGCGAGTTGGACGAGTTGGAGTGGAAAAGAGTGGCCTCTGCTGGTCTCAGGCGTGTGTGCGTGTGGATATGTGTCTGCGTGTGTGTGTGTGTGTGTGTGTGTGTGTGTGTGTGTGCGTGCGTGCGCGCGGGCGCGCGCGCGCGCGCGTGTGTGTGTGTGTGTGTGTGTGTGTGTGTGTGTGTGTATGTGTGTGTGTGTGTGTTTGCCCTCCAACAAGGCTGGCCACCCAAAAGCTTTCTTGCCTGTACTCCCAACCCGAAAGAATTGACGATGTCGTGTACTGTCTAGCTGGCCCAGTTGTCAATTGTCCACACAGCTGTCATCAATATTCGGCTTTGATTTCAGGCGAATTGCGTGGACGACCACCGCATGCTCGTCAGTGACGTGATCCGCGGCGACGAGTGGCTCTCCTCCACCTACAAGCACCTCTCGCTCTATGCGGCGCTGGAGTGGCTGCCGCCCAAGTTCCACCACCTGCCCTTGATCATGCGCATGGACGCGACGACCAAGCTGTCCAAGCGCGACCCCACCAACCTGCTCGAGACGTACATCGAGCGGGGCTACCCACCGGAGGCGATTGTCAATTTTCTGGCCAGAATTCGCACCAATGAAGTGGAGATCAAGAGTCTGGAGGAATTGGTGGGCGGTGATTTTTTGTTTTCGAACGAATGTTTCAATCAGTATATATTTTAAACTAATCGCAATTGAGGCTATTCTTCAGATCCACCATCAGGAGATGTCATACATTGGCTTTTATCAATCGACAAGAATCACTAGCGGATCTAGAAGGGGGAGGGGGTCTCCCCCTCTTGTCAGGGGGGTAGAAGGGGTAGAGTTCAGGGGGAGAAGGAGGAAAAAAGGACGACCACAGGGGTAAAGTGGGCAGATTTTTGCCGCTGAATGCCGATGCCAGGGCCAAAATTTGACTTTTCGGAGAAACCGCGATAAAAAAATTGGACATTCTCCACCCACTGTCAGAAAATCCTGGATCTGCCAGTGACAAGAATGCGCGTATGACCGGGAGGATGGACCGGTCTCGACGCCAAAAAAAAACAACAAAAATCGATTTCGTTCAGGCCGAGTCGTTCGAGCTGAGCCGGTTGTCGCGGGCGCCCGTGAAGCTGAACACGCTCGTACTGGACGAGTTCGCGAAGACGGCCATGGCGCAGCAATCGCCCCAGCAGCTGTTGAGAGCGGTGCAGCGGATCATCGATCAGGAGAAGCTCAAGCCAGAGCTCAAGCTGCTGGAGTGGAACGAGCGGGTGGGCCGCGCGCGCACCGGCACGCACGCACGCACCGGCACGCACGCACGCACGCACCGGCACGCACCGGCACGCACGCACCGGCACGCACCGGCACGCACGCACCGGCACGCACGCACGCACCGGCACGCACGCACACACCAGTACGGACGCACACTCTCGTTTCAGATCACGGCCAAGCTGGTGTCTTCGGCGCTGGCGTTCGCGAACCGCGATCGGCGGGTGGGCAGCGTGGCCGACTTCGTGACCGGGGACATGGCGTTCGTGTGGCGCCGACCCAACCCCCGACTCGCCGCGCACGCTTGGGCCGACCAGCTCAGCGAGCGCGCCTTCCGCGGCGACAAGGCCGTCATGTGCCGCGTCCTAAGGCACTGCTACGAGGCCATGGGCACGCACGAGGTAAGGTCTCCCCCCCCCCACCCGGACTTTTGGCCCCCCCCCCCGACTCTCTCTCTCTCTCTCTGGAATGAGAAAACTGCGTCTCGAGACGAGAAGCACCAAAATAACACTGCTTATGCGGTTTTGTAGGGGAAATTGTTAACCAAAAAGTGCGGCCTACACGCTATTCTAGGGAAAAATGTGGGTCCTTGGCATCTCCTCCTCCCCCCCCCCCCCCCAATACACGTAACTGAGAGGGTAGCGTCCTCAGTCGTAATTCGCCCCTCCTCCTCCTCCAGTGTTTTTAATTTCAATCTCAAAATTAAATGGTAGAAATGAGTGTTTTGCGCACTTTTCCGTGTCTTTTTTACCATAAAACACCAAAGTGACGCTTTTTCGACCCCACACAATTCCAACCATTAATAAATGACATGTCAGCAGTTCCTCCTCGAACTCTTCGCCACCTAAGGATCGTCATATTTTGAACTGAAAGTGCTGTAATGAAACTGTCCTTTTGACTGCTCAAGGTTGAAACAATACTGCCCCACTCCTCTCCAATAGTGCCTCGGGTGGCCGAAGCAATAGTTCCCCTGGGGTCCTTACTGTTGGAGAGTTGACGGTATGCTCTGGACGCGGCTTGCTGCTTGCAGAACGAGGCGCACCTCCATGAGATGATCGCCGCCTCTGCGCTGTTCGTGAACCCCTCGCTGCCTCCGCGCGCCGTGGTCTTTCGTGTGGCTCGGCTGGCCCTGATGGGCTACACGACCGGCCCTCCCGTCCCCGCGGCCGTCGACCTCCTGGGCGTGGACGAGTCCAAACGCCGCCTCAAGGCCGTCATCGACTATCTAGAGGAAGACCTCAAGGAGTGAGAGCGAGGACAGATAGGAAGAGAGTGATCCTGTCTTGTCGAGAAGCACCTGTGTGTGTGTCGGAGGCGCGCTGTATACGCCAGTGAAAGAACGTGTTGGGATGAGCTACATGCCAAGACCGGACGTGCTCCTTTTTTTCTACTCTCGCTGCGCGTTGTACTGTAACTCGAATTGACATGGATGTTCCTGCACCTCACCCACTACCCACTTGACTCACCGGACACGAACTGCAACAAGGACAACCATACATGTAACTGGGGGGGGGGGTTGCCACCCACCCACTCGGAATTTTACCCCTGCCCAGCCCCCCCCCCCAACCCTCCCCCACCCAGAATTTTTCGAAAGTTTTCCAACTTGTCTACGACTGTAAAAAGTAGTGTATTTTTCGTCTTTTTCAGTATTTTTTGACCATAAAACAGCTAAATAACGCTATTATTTATAGCCTATTTTAACCTATTTTTGACCCAAAGGTGCCTTTTTAGACTGCTTAGGTACACTTTTTTGTTCTATGACACCCCCTCCCTCTTCAAATCTGCTTACCCCCCCCCCCCACACACCCCCCAGAATGGTCTCCGACCCTACCCCCACTTCAAAAACCCGGTTACATGTATATGAGGACAACTCCACAATCAGAGAACAAGACACGCTCCAGCGAGCGCACTCATTCACGAGCTACTTACTGCACATCACTTCCGTCTTCTTTGCCAGCTCCACTGCTTTCCCTCCCGCATGGGTCTCTCTCTGGCTGCTGTTGATGGCCACGCCCCCCGTGACACTTTGCAGCTGTGAGGACACAGCTCGTCACGGAGGGAAGGTGTGACGACATTCATACCGTTCCCCGAGCGACCACCTTCTCTCACACACCGGACTCCAGCAGCGCTGAACTTTCTGAAGGACGCCGGACCCCCGCCATCCGTCCTCCAACAGACAAGCGTCGCGTCTGCCCCTCAAGCTCCGCACAGCGAAGCTCCTGCTGACTGGACTGCAGCGGCGTCCTCTGATCCAGCCGCCGCGAGCGCTCAAGACCTGCTGCCTGCGACGAAGCGAACGCGCTCCGCAAGCAGGCGGCGGCAGCCGACAGATTGGACTGGATACCCGCGGTACAAGCGGAGATGGCGTCGTTCCTCCCCACCCTTGTTGCGAATAAATAGGCACGCGTTCCTCTCAACAGCACTCGGTCTTTTGTGAAGTCATTCGCGAACGTTGCCGTTTTCGCTTCGTTGTTCGAAGAAAAGTCCAGAAACTCAGGTGCGTAGCCCGCCTTCAGTACAGTAATCCCATAAATACCCTCTCAAGCAGGGCAGTGTGTGTAGCGGTGCACATACCAGATCAGTGTTCGTAGTGCGTTTCGTTCCCGTATTGTATAGTACTGTGTCGTATCCATTTCGTGTTCAACTGAATTGTACAGTTTACAGTTTGGCGCAGTCAGATTTGCCGCTTCAGTGCACTCTTCACGGTCTAGGCCAATAGCGCGCTTTTGTGCAAGTAGGCATGACGTCAACTGTGACGCGACAGTTGAAAACCGTTTTGAAAACGCTTTCAATCAATTCAATGACAAGATTTTGGTACCAATAGTTCCCCCCTCTCGTCAATAGTGGTCCCTTTCCAGCAGTGCTCCCTTGTAAGGAGAGGTTGACATTATAGTGCCCGAGGCACTATTGGAGGGTTTACGGTACACAACTTTGACAATTGCGCAGCCCGCCTCGTCTAATCTTGTTGTGCACTGGACTGGAAGGACAGTGGCAGAGCTGGGCTGCTGCTGGACGACTTATCGAGAGCAGAGAGATGACTATTACCCGCGTGCTGGCCTGTTTGTTATCTGTCGCCGCGGCAGTCAAAACCTGTTTTCCCGCACTTGTTGCCATCATTACTTGTTGGCTCAATCGTTGTCCACATTGTCTGCTAGCGAAGCATTTTCTCGCTGCAAAGCTTGGCGTTGCGCCCTTTTTGCCACTGTTGCTGCTTCGGATATTGAGGTGCCGTTTTTAGTGTCAATCAATGGCAAGCTATGCTCGAAAGCCTAGGTTAACGTACCGTCTTACGTGTGCTTCTGAAAAAGCATTCTCTGTCTCTTTATGTGTACACATATTTATCTCGACTCTTGCACAGGAACTGCGACCGACCATGAAACACGAGACGACGAGCGCGGTGGCGAACGCGCGGCCCCGCACGGTGGCTGTCGGCTGCCACCACCAGCAGGCCTCGCTCGGCAAAGTTGCGCCCCTCGTCACGCCCATTTATCAGAGCGTAACTTACACCTTCGAGTCGCTCGACCAGTACCAAGACGCCATCTGGGGCGCGGTTTGTTCTCCTTTGGCATCTGCTCTGTGTGTACGTGTACGTACAGTAAGTGGAAACGACATACCCCCAAATTCAGAAAAACCGGTTCATCTACACCCGCCTGGGCAATCCGACCGTTCAAGTGGCAGAGAAAACCATCTGTCAGCTGGAAGGTAACGATCGTACCGTTAAGTAGTGGGTGCACTGGTGCGTACGTGCGTCGTAGTGACGTGCCGGCACTCGTGTTATACCGTGCGTGTACTGTATAAGATTCGACAGATTCCGAAGTTCTGCTTTCAGGTGGTTATGGCTCCCTTCTGTACTGCAGTGGAATGCAGGCGTCGTTGGGAGTGTTCCTCGGTCTACTGAAGGCTGGAGATCACGTGGTGAGTGACTCAGTCCTCTGAATTTTGTCGTTTCTGAAAGGTTCAACCATTATACGTATATATATGTATACTGCTTGATTTGTGTGTCCCTCCCTGTATCGTATGGTACTTCTTCTCCGGGTGTGGGGCACTATTGGATGATTTACGGTAGTTTGGTCGTGGTGCCGCAGGTGGCCCAGGACCTGGTGTATCACGGCACGGAGGACATCATCAGACGGCTGCCCAACTACGGCATTCGGGTGTCGCGCGTCAGCGTCGATTGCCCCATGGACGCGTGGCGGGCGGCGACGCAGCCCAACACCAAGGTGCGTGCGTGCGTGCGCGCCTGCCCGCCCACGAACCGAGAGCCAAAAAAATCGCGCAGCTCCTCTGGGCCGAGTGTCTGACGAACCCGACGCTCGCGGTGCTGGACCTGACGGCGTTCGGCCGACTTGGCTGCGAGCTGGGCGTCGTCACGGCCGTCGACGGCACCTTCACCAGCGCCGCCCTGCAGCAGCCGCTCTCGCGAGGCGTCGACGTCGTCATGCACAGCTGGCGAGTGACGTCACCCCTCCCTCTCTCTTCCTCGAAACATTGCTCTAACCACGCTGCTGCAGTACCAAGTTCCACGGCGGGCACAGCGACGTGCTGGCCGGCTGCGTGACGGCCAAGTCGGAGAAGATCTACGAGCGCCTCAAGTCCTGGCACGACGACACTGGGCCCGCTCTCGTGCGTGCGTGCGTGCGTGCGTGCGTGCGTGCGTGCGTGCGTGCGTGCGTGCGTGCGTGCGTGCGTGCGTGCGTGCGTGCGTGCGTGCGTGCGTGCGTGCGTACGTACGTGGCACCGCCCAATCTGCTGCAGGCACCCCAGTCGGCCTCGACGCTGCTCAGAGGCCTGCAGACGCTGCACATCCGTCTGAAGGCGCAGTGCGAGAGCGCCGCCAAGATCGCCGCCTTCCTGGAGGCCTGTCCACATGTGCGCTCCTGGAAGGCTCTCGCATTCGGCGACCTAGAGAACCACTTTTTCTAAGGTCAAATCGGTGCGCTATCCCGGCCTGGCGTCGCACCCGAATCACGAGATCGCCAAGCGCGAGATGCCCGGCGGCTTCGGAGGCATGGTCGCCTTCGAGATGCACAGCTTCGAGACGGCCAAGCGAGTCTTCAACGTCGGTGGATTGTCACTACAAAATTGCGCATTTTATCGTTAAATTCGTTGCCGCTACAGAATACCAAGCTGATCAACGCGGCGACCTCGTTGGGCGGCGTCGAGACGCTGGTCGAGCACCAGCAGTCGAAGCTGATCCCGCCCAACGGCACGGGTGCGCACCACTCCCTGCCTGGAATCACACCGGAATTGCTCAGACTCAGGTCGGAGTACCTTCGGGCTTTTTGGGAGGAGTTGGAATTTCGCTTTTGAAATGCGCCGAGAATTTTTGTTGGATTTGGGGGCAACGCTAGGAGGCCGTCAATGGCCCGTACAGCATACCCATCTTCACAACGCTTTCCAGTGTAGAGCCGCATCATTAGCCGAAGACATTCGGAAGAACGCCATCTGTAATGTGGGTCAGCGACGGCACGAGAAACTCCATCGAAAGGGAAGTCCTCGATGGCTCGATCCAGTGGCTCCATCAAGAATCGAACCCAGAATCGTGCGCGCGCAAGAGGCCGATTCTCTACCACTAGGCCATACGCTGCCTATGCGCCGTGAAACTAACTACTCGAGTGGTCCCATCCCATTCCGCGCGTCGATAACCCACGTCTCCGCTTCAGTATCGGCTTGGAGGACCCTCAAGACCTCATTGAGGACCTTAGGCAGGCCATGGCCGGTCGACAGAAGGCCGACCCAACGACGCAGCCGTCGGAAGTGATCGCGCGCCTCTAGTGGGAAGTAATGAGAAGGAAACCTTGTTGTTTCACGAGTTTCATCTTGAGCCGAACTAGAATTGCGCATATACAGTGTTGTACACGTGAGTTCGTCTACGGTACAGTTCTCGCGACGCAGGCGCACTTGGGCCGAGTGTGGTGTCGATCGTGGCGTAACAATTGATGAGTTCTCAAAAGCGAATTGTCAGACACAACACATTGTCACCGAATTGCCACTGCGAACTGCAAATGCGCATCGCAAACCAGTTTGAAGCACCGAAGTACATTTGAAATGGCGAAGACGAGTTGCGAAGGAAAATTAAGGAGAAATTGGCATTTAGGGTACGTTTCGAAGCCGACTTTGCGCAGCACAGCATTGAAGTAGCAAAGCTCAAAAGGTTGCAGAGTGGTACAAGCGTTGCATTGCTGCGTGACGCGAATAGCAAACCGTACTTACCCAAACGCAATTTATCCAAGTTCATGAAGAATAATTATGCGCGGTCACCTAATTCTTCCAACCGCTATTATGGTCGAGAGAAGTGTACGTCGCTGAACAGTTGTGAGATTGACAGAAGAATCGGACACTGTCACCACGGTTATACAGTATTTGTATTTGTATTTGTATTTGCCAACACACGTAACCACTAGTGATGGCAATTTTGACGTTTTTCATTTTTAGGTAGGTAGGTTAGGTAAACCTGGCCGCAAAAAGGCCTTAGGTAGGTTAGGTTAGGTAAGCTAGATCTTTCTGCTAGGTAGGTAGGTAATCGGGCAAATTCTTTAGGTTATAGGTAGGTAATTTAGGTAACTCCAAGCTGTCAAGTGTCAGGCAATAGTGCATGCATGTACTGTAAACTTCTGAGCTGTGATTGCCAGCACTATGCATTGAGCACACGCACGCACGCACACACACTCGCACGCACGCTCGCACGCACGCACGCACGCACGCACGCACGCACGCACGCACGCACGCACGCACGCACGCACGCACGCACGCACGCGCGCGCGCAAGCACGCACGCTCGCAAGCACGCACGCTCGCAAGCACGCACGCTCGCACGCACGCTCGCACGCACGCACGCACGCACGCGCGCAAGCACGCACGCTCGCACGCACGCACGCTCGCACGCTCGCTCGCACGCACGCACGCTCGCACGCACGCACGCACGCACGCGCACGCGCCGACAGACATACGCGTACACACCTGCACGCCTGCGAGCATATGCTATGTAGCATGCACTCCATCTGCCATGCACCCCACGGATAATGGACGCTCTTTGTTTTGCCGCCAGCCCGCCACAACTGCTACAGTGCTTCAATCGAGCTGAAACTTGGGATATATATGTTTGAAATACCTAAACTTAGATGTGTGCTAAGCGAAATTTCATTTGGTTTACAAAATCAATTTTATTTCACCCCAAACAGATCACTGATTTTCAAAGTGTCTGCCGCCGGAGACTTCGCACTTTTTGCAGCGTGCCACGACGGATCTGCAAATTTTTTGTGCACAAATCACTTTCCAAGCTATCGAATGCCATCACAATGGACTCTTTCAGTTCCTCTATATTGTTGGACTTGTGAGCGTACGTTATCTCCTTGATAATTCCGGTACTTAAAAATTACGGTAATCTCCCTTTATAATCAGGCTGCATACTTTGAGACTGTGTTGCTTTAAGTTTTCTTGACCAAACGCAATTTCGCTTGGCACACATCTAAATGTTTAGTATTTTCAACATATATTCCAAGTTTCAGCTCGATCGAAGCACTGTAGCAATTGTGGTGGCAAAACAAAGAGCGTCCATCATCCGTGGGCCACCCTGTATCACGTCAAATTTGAGGGTCTAGTCTTGGGTCAGCCACCCGCCCGCCCACCGATTCAGTAGGTGTTCTTGAGGAGCATTCGCAAAATAAACTATTTAGTTTATGTAGACGTCCAATGGACTACAATGTAGACAAGGCTACAAATATCTCGTCAGAGATGCAGCGGACAAAGAAATGATCTTCTTGCCAACATCAATACAACAACGAATCAAATTTGACTGCTGCAAATGTAAACAATGGCCACGTTAGCCTACTTGTATCTGCAAAATGTTTCAGTTTGCACGAATCCATTTTTTGACTCCACAAATTTTAGCTTAGGTAGGTAACCTAGTAGGTAACGGCAAAATCTAGGTAGGTAGGTTAGGTACAGGTAGCTCGATTTTCGCACTAGGTAGGTTAGGTTACCTAGGCCGAAAAAAGGCTAGGTAACCTACTAGGTAGGTAACCTAGATAGGTAGGTTGCCATCACTAGTAACCACATACAACAAAAGTCCGACACATGGCGCGCGACGAAGTGTACATTGTATACATGCAAGAAACCTGGGCGAGAGTACAAACAGCAGCACGGCACAGCACATTGCCGTTGTCGAACAAACAAACGCGCGAGAGTACACACACAGTGCTAACTACATTACATAATGCAGCCACAAGGCGACAGGGCGCGGTACCGCGTACTTCGCGTACTCCGTACAAGCACAGGGCACGCATTTGTACAGACTCTGCTGCCTGCGGAAGATGTGTTGGCGTGGTCAGACGACACTTTTCAGTGATTTACGATCTGGCCACAAGGAATTGAGTGAGATTTTCAGTTTTAAGTCTCGTGTTAAATGTTGACAAAGAGGTTGCATTGACCGTATGAGGCGACAAGGCGTTCCAGGCGGCAACAATTCTGTGAGAGAAGAAGTGGGCGCGATATTGCCTATACTGAGCAGGATGAGCGAGCTTGAAGTTATGTCCTCTTGTTGAGCGCTGAGGGGCGTAAGAAAAATAGTCATCAAACTGGAGACTGACGAGCCTGTGAATAATTTTAAAAACTAGTGTCAGGTCATGATGTAGGCGACGCAGCTCGAGGGTGTCTAACCCAATGGTGTTTAGGCGCTCTTGATAAGACAGGCCTGCCATGTTAGGCAGCTTGCGGGTAAACGCTCTTTGGACCGACTCAATCACGTTAATATTGCCAACAAGTTGAGGATTCCAGATGGACGACGCGTACTCAAGTTGACTGCGCACAAAGGTGCAGAACAAATGCTTCATCAGATTGGTATCCCTGCTGTGAAAGCAATTCAAAATTGCGTTTGCTTTCACCGCTGCTGTTTTGGCGGAACGATTGCAGTGTTCTGTGAAGCGCAGATCTTTGCTCATGATAACCCCTAGATCACGTACATACGGGACCGCTTCTAGCTGTGCATTACCAAGAGAGTAGTCTGCTTTCGGATTGCTTCGTATTCCCAAGTGGAGAATATTGCACTTCTGAACCGCTAACTGCAACTGATTGTCCGCGGCCCACTGATAGACGGAGTTCAGCGCATTTTAAAGTGACTGACGCGCATCAGAACTTTTGCATCGGAAATAGAGCTTGCAATCGTCTGCAAACAGCTTGAGACTGGCTTGCGTCACAGTATCAGGGATGTCATTGATGTATAGCAGAAAGAGTGTTGGACCCAAAACGCTGCCTTGGGGCACGCCACTTAATACAGGGGAGTACTCGGAGTACGTATCGTTGAGCCGCACGCGTTGTTGCCGATTTGATTTGATAGTATGAATGAGTGGAGGTTTCTTGTAGCCTCTGTAATGCTTGACAAGGTAAGTACATACTGTATTGGTCTGCGTATGGCCATACCTGTAACTGGGGGGGGGGGTGGTTTGAGGGCCCCACAGAATTTTTTCAACCACCCCCAAACCGTCCCCCCCCCCAGAATTTTCCCAAGGGATTTTCACTCAGTCTAAAACGGTAAAAGTAAGTAAATGTTGGCGCATTTCAGTGCTTTTCGGTGTTATATGACCATAAAACAGCTGAATAGCACTGTTTAGATTCTATTTATACCCATTTTTGACCAAAAAGTACCAGTATAACTCCACCCCATAGTAAGAAAAGACGGTGTAGCGGCAGTAACGGTGAATGAACCATAAATGGAAAATGACACACACACACACACACACACACACACACACACACACACACACACACACACACACACACACACACACACACACAGTAGAGTGTTCCTCGGGGGGGGGGGGGGTGGGCGCCCCCGTGAACGGATCTCGAGCCGCGGTCCGGCGGCCGGCCCGGCACCCCCCGGGGGCGGAGGGGGGGACGGGGCGGGGGGGGGGGGCGGTGGGGGTGGTCGCGCGGCGGCGGGCCAGTGGCGGACCCGTCCAGGAGGGGGGGGGGGACGGGGCGGGGGGGGCGGCGGGGGCGGGGGGGGGGCGGGGGGGGCGGGGGGGGGGGCGGCGGCGGGGGGAGGCGGGGCGGCATCACCCCTCCACCAAGGAGGCGGGGGGGGCGGAGGGCGGGGGGGAGGCCCGAGGGAGGGGGGGGGGCGGCGGCCGGCGCGGGGGGGGAGAGGGCCTCCCCGCAGAGGATAGGGAGCGCGGGCGGGAGGCAAGGGGGGGACAAGGGGCGCCGCGGCGCCCTGTGTTCCTGAAAAAGGGGACTACCTCCCCCCTAAGGGGATTTTTTTTGCTGTGGCGGCGGCGGAGAGAGGGGGGGGGGGTGCCTAAAAGGGGTTGGGTGGAGGCGGGCTAGGGAGGGAGGGGAGGGGGGGGGGGGGGGGGGTGGCGGTCAAGCGGGCCACGGGCGCCCCCCTAGCGGTGGAGTCCAAAAAAAACGGGGGCGGCGGCAGCGGAGCGGGGGGGTTTTTTATTTTTTTATGCGGATTAGAAGAAGAGAAAGAGCGATAGCTGCGGGATCTCTGTGAGGGGGAGGCGGCGAGGGGGGGGGGCGCTGGGACGGCCCCCCCGACCACTGCCCCCCCCCCCCCCGCCGCCAGCTGGGGGGGTGTTTTTTTTTCTCGGGAATTTCCTTCCCGCCACGGAATTGCGGGCGGCCCGTCCCGGCGACGGGGGGCGGGGGTGGGGCGGCGGCGCCGCGGGGGGGGGGGGGGAGGCGGGCGGTGAGCTGCGTCGACCTCTACCTCGGCTGCCTGTAACGACGTCCGCCAGGACGTCCACCAGCCGACCTACACTCGTACATACCGTACTCCATCTACCATCAATCTTCTCTCCAACTCCGGACTCCAACGGCGCTGAACTTTCCCAAGGACGCCAGCCACCCGCCGACCGGCTTCCAGCAGCCAGGCGTCGCTCCTACCCTCAAGCGCCGCCAATCCAAGCTCCCGCCGACCGGACTGCAGCTGCGCCCTCTGATCCAGCCGCCTTCAGCGCTCAAGGCCTGCCTACGGCCCAAGCGGCGTCGCTCAGCTGACAAGCGGCGGCGGCGGCGCGCCTGCTGCAAGACTGGACTGGACACCCGCGGCACAAGCGGACGACGCCGAGATAGCGTCCCTCTCCCCTCCCCTCACTGCACATAAATACGCTCGCTGATTTGACAACACTCAGTTCCTTGTACATATGAATCTGTCTTCGTGAACCTCGCCGTATCGTACCCCGTTTCGTGTACTGTTCGCCAGTTTGTACAGAAGTTTGTATAGCAGAACCTTGTACAGGCGCAGTCAGGCTTGCCGCTTCAGTACAGTGTTTCTGGAGCGTCAGGCAGGATCCTCCTGGGCTTCTGACTGTCGGTTTGAGATCCGTCGGCTGTTGGTTAAGCCGCTACTTGTTCCAATCGCTGATATAAAACAGGGAAGATCGTAGAGTTGATCGGTGCGTCAGCGGGACCTGTGTGCCCGGCAACGTGAGACCCACAAAGTGGGGAAGATCTGACTCGTCGGTCGGTGCGTCAGCGGGACCTGTGTGCCCGGCAACGTGAGACCTGTTCGTGGGAAAGATCGTAGAGTTGATCGGTGCGTCAGCGGGACCTGTGTGCCCGGCAACGTGAGACCCACTCAGTGGGGAAGATCGACTCGTCGGTCGGCGCGTCAGCGGGACCTGTGTGCCCGGCAACGTGAGACCCACTCAAGCACGCACCAGAGTTCACTTGCTCGACTCTGTGCCCAGAAGCGTGACGTCAGCAGCTTCAAATTGCTGAGCCGCATTTGCTGGCGATTGTTGCATGAGCGAGCCGCCTCCTAACGGCGACGACTGCCCAATCTCCACAACAACCACAGAATGGGGGGCGCTGCACCCGTAGGGTAGGGACCTACAGAGCAGCACATTGACAACACGCTCCAAAGAGTTGAAGCTCCATTGCACCAGCTCGGCAGCAGGACGCTGCAGGCTCAGCAGCAGGTGAACGCGCAGCTGACACAGCTTTCACGCAGTTTGCTTGAGACCAGAAATCGCAAGATCATCCTCGATGCTCTGCCCGGAGACGCACTTGACCTACCAGAAGGTAGTTGAATGGGTAGTCAATTTTGATAGGCGCATCGTTTCGCCTTGGACCGGAGAGCGGGCCAGCTGCAACACACTGCTGGAAACCCTTGTCGGTGATTGCCACCTCTCCGTTGATCAGTGCGCCTTCCAGTTCACAACTGAATTCAGTGGGCTGGAGGGGAGGAGCGGCGACGCGCTCTGATGACCTCCGTGACAAGGGTGGGCGCGCCTACCATGAGCGCTCTCTCGGTTCCGACCGAGAGATTGGTTGGCGTCACATGGCCGGCCGCTTCCGGCCAGTGGAGCATCGTTGACACCACAGGCACGTAACACCAATACAACAATTGCGACAATCAACATGACAGCCATGACAATTGTGACAACCATTACAATTCCAGCAATTTCTTACCGCGCAGTCAAGCTCAGGAGGGTCCTGCCAATGGTCGGGCTGTCGCTGACGTCAGCGACTCCGATTGGATGTCTGTACTGACCATCGTGACCGTCGTGAAAATCGTCGTCCATACTGACCGTCGCGAAAATTGTGCAGACATGACATTGGCAGAACAAACGAACCATGCTCTGCAGATCGTGTGTACAGAGAAATCTGCAGAGTGCTGTGCTGAATGTGGGAAGTCTGACTCGCGTTTGTGTACAAACTGTACTGTACTGTGTATCAAATGATGGAAACTCGACAGATTTGAGCAGTCATTGGAATTGACAAGCGTTTCGCTCGCAGCAGAGCCAAGGTTTAGATCAGCCTCTCAAACGCTAATTGCTGAAGCACCAACACAATAACAACCACACAATAAGATCTGAGGACAACGGAGGAAATGGGCAATGGCGCCGAAGGCTCGGCGAGCACTATGCGCTCTAGTGGCTCGTCCAGCGGATTATGGAGCGAGGACGCGCTGAAGAATAGCGCTTAGTGGGCCCCAATTGATACTGACTACCCTTTTGGTCCTGCTCCCGGGTGCGTCGCATTCTTGGTGAGCCTGGTGAGCTGCAGTGGAGTCTTTCCATTCAGTTTCGCAGCTGGTCGTGCAGACTCGCAGGCAAGAACCCTTCCTTTGCTGCAGCATTCTTATACCCGTTCCCTGGTGTTCCTATCCCCGGAACCCTTCTTCCGGCAGCCGCTGTCATCGTACAGCCCAATTTCACAGCCCAACTCCTCCAAACCAAATAGACACTGCCACATTCGAACAAAAGGCAGTCCAACGGTCCAATGCAGCCGAGTCGCTGCCCTCCAGCCCAACTGTTGACACAAGTGGAATCAAAGCCAGAACTCCAGAGAAGGGCGGTGCTGAGAATTCGCTGCAAGTGTGTCGAGGCCTCCACACAAGCGAACTCGCACGCCACTTCCAGACGTTCTGGTTGTGTCTCTCACAAGTGCCCAACATGCTGGCTGCTACAAATGTCAAAGAACCCGTCAATCATAAAACTGTCACAAAAGAAGATCTATCAGGTGCAGTGGGTGCGCTAGTTGGCGTCGTGGCGTCGTGACTGAGACGTTGGCTGCGCTAATGCCAATGCGCAACTTTGGACACGTTTG
This sequence comes from Paralinhomoeus sp. GSCO2_6, assembly GCA_030248085.1. Classification (NCBI taxonomy): domain Eukaryota; kingdom Metazoa; phylum Nematoda; class Chromadorea; order Monhysterida; family Linhomoeidae; genus Paralinhomoeus; species Paralinhomoeus sp. GSCO2_6. The sequence goes on along the minus strand of JASAMY010000670.1, from coordinate 4,449 downwards.
CTGGCGACACAGCGGCAACAGAATCGACGCGTGTATAGCGTAAATCGCGTGTGTGTGTCCTCTTGGATTGCATTGCTCAGTACATGTAGTGCATTGTGGTACTCTCATCGCGTATTCCATGTCTGCATTTGCTATAGCTACCGAATGTGGGGAGCGACGGCGGCAACATCACAGAAGCCGCCCTGGCATCGTCTCCCCGCAGCTTTGTGTTGGTTGTGTTGTGCGACTACAGTAGTCGTTGCCGTAGTCGTAGCGCCATTCGAGCCTCGTTTTGCGGTTTGTCCGCCCGGCTCTGGTAGGTGTCGCTAGAGGCGCGCCGATTCCTAGCCCCTACCCCGTTATTGGTTGGCGCCTGAAGTGTGGGCGTTTGCGCGCATTCCCTGCGCTCGAATTTCGTCTGCGCGACGCGCGTCCCGACCCGTTCGTCACTCGTGTCAGTTTCCCCCCCCCCCCCCGGTTGTCCGTTTCTTTTCTCCCTCCCCACGACTCTCGCGGCGAAGCCACCGTGCGGCTCTTCTACGCCGTTGCACGTGTTGGTGACGGACCGACGTGCGGCGACGTTGGACGGTCGATTCCCATACCCGCACCTGAGCCACTTACCTTAACCAGTGTCGGCCGCCCCGACACGTCAGCGCCAGTGAGCTCTCACTTCCGCGCGCACACGGTTGCTCACCGCTGACTTGACCTCTGTCGGCCGCCCCGACACGTCGGCGTCAGTCAAGCCTACACAGCGCGCTGCGACAGGCGAAGCAGGGTCGGCTCAGCGCGTCGCGACAGGCGAAGCGACGTCGGCTAGCGCGGCGACAGCGACTGCCGGGGAGAAGTTTGTGTCACGCCCGTTCCGTTGCGCGGAGGCGTTGTGTCGTCTCTCGCCAACGTGGGGAGACAGGGCTCCCTAGAGGCGAACCGGAGTTGCAGGAGCGTGCGCGTACTCAGCGCTAGCCATCTTCTCGACACTTCACCCGTTCGGCGGATAGGCGAAGGCGTCGACTGGACGACAGCAGTGTAGCGGTAGCGACGTGTGTGGCGTGTTTGCTCGCGACTCGTGCACACGCGGCGGACTTTGAGGCGCTCTCGGCGCCCGGGGTCTAGACGTTCTAGAGACCGCGCGAGCAGGCCCGGCCGCGGACGCGACAGTATGTGCGCGTTGCACAGCAGCCACATTGAGCCACATAGGTACGTATACGCCTCACACGCCTACTACTTCGTTAGTCGCGTTAGTTGAACTGCGTAGGTGTACTGTATTGTTGTTTTGCATTGCGCATACATAGGTTGTACTTCCCTTTCGTCGCCTAGCTAGGTATGTGTGTAGATTGTGCGCGCATTCAAAAATTTCCACGACGTCCATTTTTGTTTTCATGTGCATCCCTTTCATATGACCCCACGTGTTGCACCCTCTATCGTACCACACAAGTTTTGAACAGCGCGCTGCCTGTTTCCATTGGCGTACGCTGTAGCGCTTGATTATAGTTTTCGATTTGTATTCTGCTTTGTTCTCATCCTGACAGTAAGCGTCGTACTTGTATCTACGCAAGGATTGAGATTCTCATTTCTGTACTCTGTGTCGAATTCCCATCGCTCTCTTTGATACGCTTCCCCGCTGACACTTAGGTACTTGTATACATCCTGCATTGTTCATTGCTACAATAGGTAATTCATCAGTCCATCAGCTCAACTATCCTCAACTAACTGACGCAACTACATATGATCTTCAACAAGGACCATTCAACAACTCCGGACACTACTCTCAGAAGACAAGACGACCTGCAGCGAACTCTTTCATCAGAGGATTCGTCTCTCTCCTTCATCTTCCCCCTGGGTCCCTGGCTTCTGCTGATGGCCACACCCCTGGAGACCTTGCAGCTGTGAGGACACAGCTCGTCCAAGGGGGAAGGTGTAACGACGTCCGCCAGGACGTCCACCAGCCGACCTACACTCGTACATACCGTACTCCATCTACCATCAATCTTCTCTCCAACTCCGGACTCCAACGGCGCTGAACTTTCCCAAGGACGCCAGCCACCCGCCGACCGGCTTCCAGCAGCCAGGCGTCGCTCCTACCCTCAAGCGCCGCCAATCCAAGCTCCCGCCGACCGGACTGCAGCTGCGCCCTCTGATCCAGCCGCCTTCAGCGCTCAAGGCCTGCCTACGGCCCAAGCGGCGTCGCTCAGCTGACAAGCGGCGGCGGCGGCGCGCCTGCTGCAAGACTGGACTGGACACCCGCGGCACAAGCGGACGACGCCGAGATAGCGTCCCTCTCCCCTCCCCTCACTGCACATAAATACGCTCGCTGATTTGACAACACTCAGTTCCTTGTACATATGAATCTGTCTTCGTGAACCTCGCCGTATCGTACCCCGTTTCGTGTACTGTTCGCCAGTTTGTACAGAAGTTTGTATAGCAGAACCTTGTACAGGCGCAGTCAGGCTTGCCGCTTCAGTACACTGCCGCATGCAGTGGGTGGGGTGTGGGGGGCCACAGCCGCGCCCAGCCCCCCAGGGCCCCCGGCCGTGGGGGGCTGGGGTCGTGGTGCCCAGCCGTGGCGGAGACGAGACCGGGCGCGCGCGGGTTGGCTTGTCTTTGTTGTTGGGTTAGGGGAGGCGCGGAGGCGGCCAAGTCCCCGCACCCCGCCCGCCCCCCTCCCCCCCCCCCCCCTCCCCCTCCGGTGCCTGGCCTCGTACAGTCGTTCGGACGCACGCGGTCCCTATCCTGGTCCAGGGGCGGCAAGAGAAAACAAGTCCGCTAAGGACTCGCCCTCCTCCCTCGCTGTATCGATAATCGAGAACCGCGCGCTCAAAGGGCCCATCCTCTCCCCCCCGGCCCTACGCTCCCCTCCAGGAGTCCCCCCCCTCCCGCCCCCCCCCCCCCCAGTTACCTGTATGCCCGAGACCGACTGAGCTCTGACACGAGCTGCGCGGAGGGCGGAGAGTGCATCGGCCGGCTCATCGCGCGCATCGGGGCCGACTACCCGAATAAGGAGGTGCACATGACGGTGCGGGCCACGGCTGCGCCGGTCGCCAGCATGAACGTCGAGGGGAGGCGCGTGGAGGCGAGGCGAGCGCCACCATTTTTTGTTGTCGTCGAGTTGTGCTTGTGCGTGCGTGCGTGCGTGTGTGCGTTCCGGTGCGTGCGTGCGTGCGTGCGTGCGTGCGTGCGTGCGTGCGTGCGTGCGTGCGTGCGTGCGTGCGTGCGTGCGTGCGTGCGTGCGTGCGTGCGTGCGTGCGTGCGTGCGTGCGTGCGTGCGTGCGTGCGTGCGTGCGTGCGTGCGTGCGTGCGTGCGTGTGTACGTGCGGATATCGACGAGCTCGTCGTTAATCAGGTCCAGTACGAGAGCGACCTTCGCTGCTACGTCAAATCCACGAAGCTCTTCAAGGCGCACTTCAAGGCGAAGGTGCAGATCGGTAAAATTTTAAGGGGATTCAAAGAATAAAGTGCCGATAAAGGTGAACTCGGTGCTGCACACCGAGCCGGTTAATCGGACAGGTGTGGAGAGGACGCCCGAGTCCTGGCGCTTCCACGGCACCTTTACGCCCGGTGACGTATATACATGTGTCGGCTATATACATGTGTCGGCCGACACATGTATATAGACAACTGATCTAGATACGTATACGTATCTACATGTGTCGGTTCCATATACATGTGTAGGTATCCAGTTCTAAACTTCCTGCGGCCCACAAGGACAGAAGGGCGACAGATTGTAATCTAACTGACTGCGTCAACAGGGCCACAAGAGTAATCTACCATGGTTTGCCAGCCTCTGCCCCCTTCCCCCCCCCCCTACGTTTACACGGTCGCCGCTTCGTAGCAGTTGACTAACACAAGGCTAAGTACAGTAGCTAGCTACACAAGCTGCACATACTCAGCGACGCAAGATCTGTGACGCAGAAACTGTGTGTACCGTTTGCTTGCGGTCGTGATAAGGTGAGGTGAACGTGGAACGGAAGGCAGCCGAGCCGCAGGTCGTTAGGTTTTCTTGCCTGGCTCGAACCCATTTCAGTCATGTATTTGCATTTGAGCGCGACGGAACAGAGACGCTCAACAGAGACAGACGACAGAGACAGACAATTAGGCGAGGTCTATTCTGTTGTTCATCATTAATTAATTAGACAGTAGCATTAAATTGTGCAACCCTGGGCAGTAGCATTAACTAGGTAAAGTCACCCCCACCCCAACTAGGTACATGTTATACTTGGACAATAGCAGTGGCAGCCACTTTGAGCCCATGCTTCGCTGTTGAGCGTCTGTTTAATTTATCTGTTGCTTGGCGTTATCTGACGCCCGTTTCAGCATAAATTATGACAGGAGAATTTCACTCGCACTGCAGATGTATATAGACCGACACATATAGATACGTATACGTATATACATCAGTTGTCTATATGGATGTGTCGGCCGACACATGTATATAACCGACACATGTATATACGACACCGGCATCGACCCCGC
>JASAMY010000222.1:0-58323 GCA_030248085.1 Paralinhomoeus sp. GSCO2_6 | reverse complement strand
TCCTATGATATGCATCTTTACGCGTGTGTCAGTGCATGTGCGCGTGCCGTCGCGTTCGTGTAGGCACTTGCGTGCATGCGGTCCGCCCTGTGCGCGTCCATCAACCTGTGAGTGCATGCCTGTGCGTGCGTGCGTGCGTGCGTGTTTGCCTGTTCTAGCCAGTCAGTGATCGGTTCCCTCAGTCACTCAGTGCCACTGTGCCTGGCATGCTTACCAATTAATGCAGGATTTCCCTGAGAAAACGAGGAACTGGAACGAGAAATCGCAGACACAGATAGCGGGCCATGCTGTGGGCTGCTGAGCACTCACCCACACTGGGACATGGGTGCCCTATTGAGGGCATCATAAACCGGCAGGCAGGCAGCAAGGTAATCTAAATCACAGCCAACACTTTTGCATAACCGACACTTCTGCATACGTATACGTATGTAGATGAGATGTCTATGCAAAAGTGTCGGCCGACACTTCTGCATAACCGACACTTTTGCATACGTCACCGGCGCTCTACTCGCCCGCGCTCCACCCTTCACCGGCCGACTCGCCCCGCTACACACCGACGGAGATGAGGTCCCGCTCGCCGACTGGACCGCGGACGCCGGCCACCTGGTGTTCGCTGGGCCGCTCCCGGTCTTCCACCGACTCATCGTCGTCTTCGGCCGGGACGCGGTCGCCACCGTTTTCCCCCCGCCGCTCGCCACCGCATCCGGCCGGGAACGGGCAGCTGCAGCCGTCGCCGCCCCCTCCCGGGCTGGCAGCCCGCTCCGGCCCCGCGGCCGCCGCCGCCGTACTGGCAGGCCGCTCCGGCCGCGCAGGCCTGCCACCGTTCTGGCAGGCCGCTCCGGCCGCGCAGGCCCTGCCACCGTTCTGGCAGGCCGCTCCGGCCGCGCAGGCGCCGCCGTTTCAACTGCTGCTGCAGCATCAGCAGCCGTTGCAGCCGCTGCTGCAGCAGTACTACCAGCCGCCGCCTCCGATTCCGATGCAGCGACAGCCGTCGCCACAGCTACCGCCCCGCCCACCACACCAAACCTGGCCGCGGGCGGCTCCGCGGCAGGCGCATCCACATCAGCACCAAACTCCCCAGCAGGCGTCGCATCCACACACGCCTCCCCACCCCCTTCCAACACCGCCCTACCACCAGCCTTCTATGGTCGTCATATCGTACTTCTATTGATAAATAGAGGTTAGCGCAGAATTACGGAGGAAAGAAAGAGCGAGATTAAAATGAACAAAAAAATTCAAAAAAAAAACAGGCGTGGTGGTAGCCGGCGGTGGTATAGGGGACGACGGGCGGCAACGCAAAGCAGGCCCCTACGTCATCGCCCCCCCCCCCGCAGTTGCGAATTTCGTTGCGTTTGTGCAGTGCGGCTACGACAGCCAAAGTCGTAGTCGTTGCGTCGTAGTCGTTGCGTCATTCGAGCCTCGCTTAAGGAAAATTTTGCAGGTGGCTGCAAAAAAAGGAGAATATGTGACGCTCCTTTAGGCCCAGTTTGAAAAACGCGGTATTAAAGGAACCTAGAAAAGAGACAAAAAATGTGGAATGGACTGGAGGCACTGCAGTAAAGCAACGCTGATGGGTTTCCCAAGGGGACACGTGCAAAAGCACAGACAGGCGTTACTGGGATTCGAACCAGCGACCTCTTGGTTTAGGGAACATGGTAAAAAAGAAGAATGTGCCCAGTAAACCATAGCTCACGATCTATGGCATGCGATCTACGCCATCCACAATCTGTTTACAGAAAGGTGCCGACCGGTTTGCATGGCGGCGGACGCAAGGGAATGGATGAAGGAGGTCGATTGCGAGCGCGAGCGAGGCGAAACGGCTGCTCCTCCCACCCCACGTGTTTGTTGTCGACGACGACGACCACTGTTGTTAACCACAATACCACTGGACAAATATTTACTTCTTCCTAAAGTTTGTCTATATAGGTAAGTCCTCACAACTGTTCATTGTACTAGTCTGACTGGCAGGGCAAGCCATGTACTGTATGAGACGCTTAGATACATTGATTACAGCTTTGCATGGGATTCGAACCCCCCCACTGTGAGCGTGCTGACCACTGTTGTTAACCACAACAGTTCAACAGTTTTTTTTAATTGTTTTGGCTTTTTTAAGTGTTTTTTTTTACTTGTTTTTTTTTAAGTTTACTTAGTATTTTGTCTTTTATTTTTTTTTTTAATTTTCTTTTATTTATTTCTTGAATGATGAATGCAATGCTGAATATGCAAAGTGCTGCAAAAATGGCACTAGTAGTCAACTGGTGGACCTCCAAGATTATCACAGAGGTGGATTATCACAGAGGCGTCCAGTGGCCTGCGGCGCCTACGTTTCTGCCATACGATAGAGCCTGGGAAGGGGGGTGGTGGGGTAGGGTAGCAGAATTGTGGTGGGGGCGTCCTTCCGCGCACTTTGTACAATGCGCAGCCCAGCCACAACGTTGTGCGTTGGCAACCGCAGTTGGCGCTGTGTATGCACTCTGTGTGCGCACGCCTGCTGTCTGGCATGGTTGGGAGGGGGGAGACGAGACCCAGAACGACGCAATTCAAGCTGGGTTGCGAGCAGAATTCAATCAAATTAATTGCGATCGTCGTCACAATCTAATGATCAACCTGTATAGCAAGGTGAACGCACTCGATCGTACAGGGAACGCAGAACGAGCCGCTGTCACAATCTTCCTCCTGGCAAACGGGGCATTTTGGCCGACAGTTGGTCCGTCGTCTGGAAGCCCGGCAGAGTGCGATGCAGGCGGGCGTGACCACACCTCTACCGCCCCCAGGCAGGTACACGGGCTTGCTCTCCAGGCACATGGGGCTCTCGTAGCCGTCGTGGGGCAGTCGGATAGACGTTGCGGCCCGCTCTCGTGCGCCGCTCTTCAGCTTGCCGCTGCAGCGTGTGTGCCCAGCAGACCTTGAGGGAGTGGGGCTTGCGCCATAGCCCCCTCTCGTGTCGGCCTCTCCTCGTGCGTGGGACCGTCGTATTTCTTGGGTGCAGCTCCTTTCCTTCTTTCACACATACACATATTGCTGCATTCCTGCATGTTGCGCATACGACGTGTCGTCAGGTTGTGTCCGTCAGCGGCTGATTAAACGGACCCCAGTCCGGACTGGCGCAGCTCGTCAGCGCGTCTCGTAAAGAGTATGGTGTTTCGCTTCGTTGCCACGCGTGAGTGCCGCAAGCAGGGCCAAAGGGGAGCGACTGTTTGGCTGATCTGCAGAGCAGTCAGCGCGCGCGCGCGCGCGGTGGTTCCGGTGCTTTTTCAAACCCGACGGCCGACACCCAGCGCCAATAGCTGTCGTCTGGCACGTGTGGGGGGGGGGGGGGGGGGTAGCGATGTCACCAAAAACACAAGGTTAAAAAATAAATAAGGTCAAAATACTTTTATTAGGTACAGTTAATAAACGAAAAGTGTTAAAAGAAAGTATGTTCTGAAATACATTTTTAATTAATTAGTCCTGCGACTTTTTTAATTAAAAAAATGATAAGTTAAGTAAGTATCACAAATACTTTTAGCAACAGACTAACAAAAGTATTTTTACTACAAATTTGGCGCGATTTTACTGTCTGAGTTGACCTTAAAGTAATTGACCCTAAAAGTCCTCGCTAAGTAGTTTGACGACTGCCCAGCTTCCCACCCCCCATGGGCATGCACATGCAGCAGTTATTGTAAATCCGGTTAGGGGGCACAGCTGGACATGCTACCTAGCTGCTTAAATGCGACACAATATCATTAATGACAATTATCACAGACCATATACACCTGTACGGAGTGGGTTGGGTTAAAGGGGCGGGTACAGACTACAAAGCGACGCTTCTGCGTCTCACATCATACAATTGCCAGGCCCAGTCCACCCACACTCAACACGTTGCAGCTGTTCGATTCTAAATAGCCAAAATAAAAAAAATTAAAAAACAGCAAAATATGCAACCCAAGAAACAGTGTGTTGTCGGACGTTATGCCTTTTCACAAGGACGTGGTTGCCATCGTCGTCCGAAAAGAGGAATCTGGTGTTCCAGTATCATTTCGTTTTCACAAAGCGTTTCACCAGCTTTCTTACTAGAAACTCATTTCCGCCCTGGTCTATAACTGTCACTCCTTGCCCTGAATCTTCAGCATTCCCGACTGACATTGCGGTCTCTGTCATCGTAGGTTTTTGTCCTTTCTAACTTTCTTCTATAGTCAAAGCCAAATCAGGGCAGGCCAAAAAAAAAAACAAAAGGGAGGGCAATTCTAATTCGATGCATGCAATGCATGCAGAGCCAATGTCTAAAGGTGGGGATTAGGATCACGTTCTAGTAGGTAAATCAAGACACTGCACCCGTTTCTACTAACAACCGGTGCCCAGCCTTTGCCGTCTAAATTTTCTAAACCCAAATCCATTTAAGTACAAATCCATGAGCACAAGCAGGGAGAAAAAACAGCAAAACAAAAGTCAGCAGCCACGTCTGCGCCCGATTATTTTGGTGCCATTGTTCATCACTACCGTCTGCTGACTAGCAAATCAATGCAACAACGATTCTTCATTTTTTTTTACTCTTCTTTTAATTATAAATGTGGAAGACCTGAAACTATGCCGTTCCGAGCGCGGTAAATATTTTTATATATTTTTTATCGCTCTATTCGTCCAAAATATGCTATCAGCGAAGCGGCTGAACAGGAAAACGAACTAATAGCGTTCCGAGCCAAATCAGGGTGTATGCGTCAGCGTACAAGCCTAAAATGTAACTACTTCTCAATGCGGCTTTTTGAATTTTCGATCTCCTAGGTATGTATGTATAACTTTTGCATGCTTGTGCGGATTTCGGCGCGTTATGGCTCAAAAGAAGCGCATTCGTCTATATACGTGCCAGAGCGCGTTTCAGTATTATTGCGCGTTAAGTGGAAATGTTCAAAAATGTCTCTGATTAGTGTCTTTTTTTTGTGAAGCAGTTGTGCGCCTCTGCGCCAGTTGCCACGATGAACATGCAGCCAATAATCAAATCGAAGCCAGACAAAGTGAGACAGGCTGACAAGGCGCCGAACTGGAGTTGCACAGCTCTCAAACGTCCTAGGCGCAAGTTGCGGAAACGACCTTGTGTGGGTGGTTGTGCTGTTGGAAACGCGCTGTGCATGTCGACATCGCGCCTGCGTGCGCTTGTGAGTTCACATCAAGTAAGTTCTGTACAAGAACAAACAATTAAACCAACTACATATATTGTCAGTCGAGTGAGAGCAAATCACAAAAAAAAGCAAACCAACAGGTGTGATCAATCAATCAAGATCAAATCAAAGAGCAGAAATCCGACGCCAACAGCCACAGTGGCAATTGGCTGGCTCATTCACGCTGACACAGGTCAGGAATGTTCATTCAACTGTTTCGGACGCATTATTCTTCCTAGAGGCCTTCTGATGGTCGCATGTCTCGTACAGCAGCCCCTGCTGAACACTTGGGCGAGACTCAGCCAGTGAGTGTGTGGAAGTGGTTGACGTGGTTGGTCTGGAACAGCCTGAGCACGTCCGGTCGAAGGCGTTGCGATAGAGGCGCTCGGCGCCGTCTGCGGAGAAGCCCATCGCGATGATGAACGGCGTGATGTACGTCAGATCCAAGTCGAAATTTTTCATCTGGAGCTGACTCTGCAGCTGACAGTCATCGGCGCAGGAGGATCCTGTGTGACGTTCCAGAAATGCTGCATTGAATCGGCAAGTCCGACTGCGCCGATACACGATTCTTCCATACACACTTCTGTGTAACACTAGCGAACGGTGCTCGGAACTAGGTATATTGAAGCGCAATAAAAACACTGACTCATGTAATGAACCCACTCCAAAGGCGAGGGTATATTTATGTGCGGCGTAGGGAGGAACGAAGGACGCAATCTCGGCGTCGTGTGTAGCTTCTGCCGCAGGAGTCTGGTCAGGAGGCGCGTCGCGCTGAGCTTGCTTGAGCGCACACGGTGGCTGGATAAGATCTCGATGTTGCGGATCAGTCAGAGGGGAGCTTGTGATGGTGGACCTTGAGGGCCGACGCAAAGCTTGACCGTTGGAGACAAGTCGGCGGGTGGCTGGCGTCCTTCTGAGTTGTCGCGGGCCTCGGCGCGTATGCACAGTCGAAAATTTAGCCTATAGCATTTGCTTGAGTCTTGAAGACTCGAGCACTTGCTTGCCTAGCCGTATGCACAGCCCAGCAAATGCTTGCGTCTATAGTTGCATCTAGTACTCAGTTTCAAGACTAAAGCTCAAGACTGCTCCTGATCAGTCTAGGTCGTGTTTTTTACCGCTAAATTTTTTGCAAAGCGGTGGGGCTTTCACCCACTCCCCAAAGGGAGGCACCTGGCCCAGCTGGTTGAGCGTTTCCCCTTGCCAGTGCCCTGCTGCCGTCAGTTGTACACTGACTACACAACATCACCCAAGCGGGTGAAATTGCGCAGCCAGCTTGGCAGCAGGTACACGACAGCTTCCAAAGGGCGCGGGCTCTAGGCCACGACCAGCCACTATTGGTTACTGCCATGCACATTTTTTGCAAAGCGGTGGGGCTTTCACCCACTCCCCAAATCCCAAACCCAAACCCCAAATCCCAAACCCCAAATCCCAAACAAGTGGTAGATGTGGGATGTATGCGGTGCATGCGAGAGTACGCGTTGCGTTTTTATCATACTGCGATATTCTTCACGAACAAACTTTCTTGAACGTCCCCCAACAAAAACAGCTGCGTGCCCCCTTTGCTGACTTTGTTGGACCCCAAAATCTCCTGGTCAAGCATTGCTCCGCTTACGACCCACTCACACACCCACACACACACACACACACACACGTACGCACACACACACACACACACACACACACACACACACCCCAAATACGTCCAATTGCGTGCTTGCACAGTTTTACAGCGTTCGACCTACTTTATGTACCGATTTCCAAGCTGTGGACAGGTCGCTTATGGCTTCCTATGATGCATGGTACATGTACATACGTACTCTAAAAAAAATACAAAAGATACGTATTTAAAAAAATACGTCGGTCTAATGTCAAAACGTATTTTTTTCCAACTCTAGCCAAGGCCAACCCAACCTCCCGACCAAACCAACGTTTAGGTGCGACCCCAGCACTCACGCACGATACTGTCATGTCATGTCATGAAAAGTATACCTATGTGGTTTGTTATTTGTAGCAGGACACGGTAGTGACACCGCACCGCGCCACACCACACCTTCAAGTATAATACCTAGCCCTTGGGCGTACCTTGTCTGCAGCGTCAGACAAACAGGAGGCGTGCGAGTGTGGTGTAGCGGTTAGCATCCAGGCCCGGAAACCACCTGGGTTCGAATCCCAGCACTGCAATCGCCTTTTTTCCACAAGTCTTCAATGTTGTCTGCAATTAGCTGCATGCCCTGTTCATCCATCTGTCGAGAAACAGGACTTAAAATGATTGTGCGACGTACTTAGTGATTTCGCCTGTCGCACGTAATGTAGTTTACTCCGTTCGTCTAGTGTTTATTGTCGGACAAAGGTACGGTGCTCAAGACGATCTCGTCCAGAAAAGTGGAAACCTTATTGCGGGATTCATCTGTTCCGCCCAGCAGCTGGGTCAGGCAAGCGCTATAGGAATCCAAAAAATCCATTTCCATTGGCGTTTGACCACCAAGTGTTCCAAACTAAAAACGACGGGTAGTGAAATACATACCCATAAACGACGGTCAGTCGTCGCTGTGCATTAAGCGTATCGATTTGTTACTGTATCGTTGTCCATTTAACGAGCGAGTCAGGAGTGTGTTTCAGTCATGTCGCTCGTCATTCGTCGTCGTCGTCGTCGCAGTCATTGGGATGTGTTGGGATTTTGGGATGTGTTGGGATTTTTGGGATTGGCCAAATAAAACCGAACCGAAACCGAAACCGAAACCGCTAAACGGTGCATCAGCACAGAGCGCAGGTCACAAAAAAGGAGCAGGACTATGAAACGAGCAAATAAATGGCGCTGTGACACGTCAAATGTTTAAAGTATTTTTTGTGTTCTTCGGTCAAAAGGGTCAGCCTGTGCGGCGTCCTCGTGCCGTCAAACCAGAACCATTTCCTGCCAATTCGCTGCAGCGATACGAAATGCGTGTTTGCTAAATTTATTAAATTGCATTAAATACAATTGACGCGCGACAAGAACAATGAATGCTTTTACCTTTCCAAACATTGTCAGCGACTGGAGAACGAACCGCTTGACCCAGAGCTCAAAGTCGTACCTAGGTTGCGCGTATCTCTCTTGCTCGTTCCGCTTGGCGTTGGCGTGGCTCAGCTTGTGCATGCCGTACGTCTCGATGTCATATACAGATCAATTGCCTGAACACGGCCAGACCATAGAACCCAAAAAGCAGTTTGTGACAACCCTACACTACATATGCAAATATGTACAAACTAAATACATGCACACCAAATATGTACCTACAAACTTGTATATACGTGACGTACACGATGGGGAAGAACTCTGGCATTTATTTCCGTTTGAAGCCTCTCTTTCGTTCTGTCTTAGACGTTCGTTCTTAAGACGTTCTGTCTTCTTGATTGGCCTGGGCGTGCGTTAGTGGGTGATTTTCGTTTGGCCGCCGGCTTTACCGGGCATCATGGTGGTGTTCAGTCCGCATTTCAGCTCGTGCTTAGCTAAATTGCAGTCTTCGACTTGGGCGTAGCAGTACCGACAGCGGTTAGAGGCCATGAATCTGCCGTGGTCCGTGATTAAGTGAGTATCTTCAATAAATTCGACTAACAAATCTGTCCTTTCGTTCAATGGCGGGGCGACTGATCCATAATCGCAACGCAATAAACGACGCTCACAAGCAAAACACCAAATGACGCACACTACTGCTACACCCATCCCTCCCTCCCATCCCGCTGTCGCGTCTTTTGCTCATTGGCTATCTAGTGAGACGCGCTCCGCGTCGCCTTCCTATCTTATAGCGTGGGAGACGTTTGAGAAGCTCAGCGTCTTGAGACGCGTCTCGAGTCATGATCTTTATTTATGTACGTGCTGTAGGTCCTCTAGACAAAACAAAGTCCAGTCGTTCGGAAGCCCTTGCCTTGTACATTAGACGAACATTCAGGCGTAGCATTTCCGCTCCTTCTATGTACCAATTTTACTTTGGTTCCATTCGGACGGGGGTTGGTTTCCTCAAGGGGGGTGCAGGTGCACAAGCTAATACAATCATAAATGTCCAAATGGTTGGCAATGTAGCACAGCATTTCAAGGGGCAGGTTGGTCAGTCTCGCCATATTTTTAAACCAAATGTAGCGCAGTAATGCCGCCCCCCGCGCAGCCCGCGGCCGCCGCGCCCCAGCTGTCGACGCCGCCGCGCCTCCGCCGACGCCGCCGCCCCCGCCGCCGCTTCCCCAGGAACGTACCGGTACCTATGCCCACATCGCGAACTGACGTCTAAAATGTCGGCTCCCTTTCGGCGCGGCAAACCCAAGCCAACGTCACAACGCACAGCACAAAAAAGAAAATGGCGATTCTGTCCACTCTGAGGAGATCCTTTTCCGAGCAACCACCCGAGACTATGTACGAGCGAGCCGAGATGCGCGTCAGCCGAACAGAGCAATTGCCGCTACACTTGTGTCGCTGTCTTTCTGTGACACCATCTATTCGCAATACTTTTGCATTCGTTTTCATGTGGAATTTTTGGCGGCAGCTCGCTCCAAAGTGCCAAGAGTAAAGCAACCAGGTACATTTGAACTTTTTCTAGAAGAAGAGCAAAATAGAAGTGACACAACACAAGAACCAACAAACTGGTATGTACGTACATAGGTTCCAATCCGTCTCATTGAGCAGCATTGAAACCTCACGGAAGCATTGCTTCACACAGTCGAATGAGTGATTTAAAGCTCCCATGAGGTCTTCTGTCAAATGTACCCTGCAAAAAAATTTTGTCGAATTTGGTGTTGCATTTTAGGTAGCTTGTGCATTTTCTCTCGAATGGAGAAACAATTCTGACCTGCAGAAAATCTGCAAAATGTTTGTTTGTTTGAAGCTGCGATATTTGTCAGAACGCCGATATTCGCCTCAAAATAGCACACGTGAGAATCAAACGAGTACTTGATCTATCTTTTTTGCAAACGTAGGTACACCCCATGGGACATGGCCACGGACATGGGCATTCCGTATGTATGTACTACATGTACATATGTGCATGTGAGACTGTGTAAAAGTGTGTTAGAGTGTACCAACGTGTGTGCGCAGCGACTTATTTACTTAAAAATAGCCTCCACGCGCCGAGACAGAGATGGCGAAAAATACCGTAAAACCAACGATTAGCCCCCCCCCCTATAATTAGCCCCCCCCCCCTATAATTATACACCCTCCCAAGACCACTTTGAGTTAATAAGCCCCCCCCCCTATAATTACGCCCCCTCCCTAAATGAACCATCGCCTAAAAGGCACATGTTTCCATGTCTGGGTGTATGTATGGTCGCGTATGTGTATGTATGTGCACGTATGTGCATGTGAGACTGTGTTAGAGTGTACCAACGTGTGTGCACAGCGCCTTTTTCCCTTAAAAATCGCCTCCACGCGCCTTTTTGCCCACACATCTTCCCACTCATCGACACTTCCAGTTTATACGCCCCCCCCCCTATAATTAGCCCCCCCCCCTATAATTATACACCCTCCTAGAGCTCGAACGAAAAAATTAGCCCCCGGGGGGCTAATTATAGGGTTTACGGTAATACGTTTAGTTAGTATATTTCAACTTTATTTTCCAACAAGTCTTGATTGGGTCCTCTCTCACTGATTGCAGCTGGCGATTGCATAACAAGCAGGCGGCTGTTAGAGAATGAAACATCTCCACTAGAGAGGCATCTTCCCGCCGGTTGTTTCCAAATTGTAGCCTCTACTTGCGTGTTCCTGGCGCCTCGGTCTAAACCCTTTAAATTGCCATGAATATTCTTTAAATGCCTGCTCCACGTCTGCAGATTTCCTAATCCTTTTCTGCAACCTCCTTGCCCACAGAAGTATGGAGAACTCCAAAGCCGATGCTCTCTGTGTTTCCAGTCACAGTGATGCTTGACAATTCGCACTTCCTCAAATTCTTTTTCACAGATTTCGCATACATACATGCTAGCGCTATTCTCAGGTGTTTCTGCTGTGTGGTGCCAGGTGGCTGCACAGTCGCAAGAAAGACGAGCAATCTGACTTGTGCACGAGAACAAAAGTGGCTGCTTGCACTTCTCACGCAAAGATACCTGCTGACCAATCACTTATGGGCACATTAGCGCGGTCGCCTCTGTCGTCGCTGTGGCTCTGTTGTCCGTGCCACAACAAGAAGGGTGCGCCAGTGTCATGCGTGCGGGAGGGGAGCAGTGCCGAGAGGGAAAAGTGCTGACTCTCACGCACGCACGCACGCATGTTTTGTCAGGCGTGTGGACAACGGACGCGTGCGTGTCTGACCACTGCGCTAACGTGTCTTGTTTTTCCCGCTCTGCACTTCTCCTGCACGCATGACCCTGGCCAACCCCCTTTGTTGTGGGACAGACGACAGAGCCACAGCGGCGCCCGAGGCGACCGCGCTGATGCGCCCATAAGTGATTGATCAGCAGGTATCTTTGCGTGAGAAGGTCAAGCAGCCACTTTTGTTCTCGTGCACAAGTCAGATTGCTCGTCTTTCTTGCGGCTGTGCAGCCACCTGGCACCACACAACAGAAACACCTGAGAATAGCCATGTATGTATGCGCAATCTGTAAAAAAGAATTTGAGGAAGCGCGAATTCTGAAGCATCACTGTGACTGGGAACACAGAGGGCATCGGCTTTGGAGATCTCCATACTTCTGCGGGCAAGGAGGTTGCAGAAAAGGATTAGAAAACCTGCAGACGTGGAGCAGGCATTTAAAGAATATTTATGGCAATTTAAAGGGTTTAGACCGAGGCGCCAGGAACACGCAAGTAGAGGTAGCGATGTCAGTAAAAAGTCTGGAGACTTATTTTTCTAATTTTTAATTATTAAAAAAGTCGAAAACGTTTTTTAATTTAATTTTTAATTATTAAATAATTCAAAATACTTTTTTATTTAATTTTTAATTTTAAAAAAAGTGCTGAGACTTATTTAATTTATTTAAATTATTTAATTAATTTAACTGTTTTTTTAACTGTGTGCAATTTGAAGTGGAATTCAACTCTAGCAACATTACACCTACCCATTTTGTTGATGTCAGTGTGTACAATGTACCTGAGTTGCATTGGGCCACTTTGAGATTGAGAATAAGATCTAGTGATTGCAATATTTTGAAACATTGTTCATCTATGGTGAGCGATCTGGGTTATTGGTTCTATCTTTGGGGCTACCTAATGTGTAGGTTAGTGCTGTTGGCACAATGGTTTAAAGAAAAGAACCAAAGACATGTCACATGCAATTGTTAGACTGTCATGAGAGATACAAATCATTAAATTTCATGTAGTGTATTCAGCAATGATGGGATTGACAGGCATGTGTGTATGCAATAAAGAGTTATTTCTTAGAAATTGTATGTTCATTTACACAAATCTAAGAAAAACTACAAAACTATAGATATATCCTCCAAAAACAACAACGAGAACCCAATATCCCTGCTTAAAAAAGTACTTTTTTTAAGTGTGTAGTTAAAAAAAACTGTTAAAAAAGTTTGTGACTGACTTATTTTTTTAATTTTTAATTTTTAAAAAAAGTCAATTGACTTTTTATTTAATTTTTAATTTAAAAAGTCGGGCTGTTGACTTAATTTTTTAACACTTTTTGTTTTTTAACACACTTAAAAAAAGTATTTTCACTTTTTTTTAATTTTTAACTTTTTGTTTTTACTGACATCGCTAAGTAGAGGCTACAATTTGGAAACAACCGGTGGCAAGATGCCTCTCTAGTGGAGATGTTTCATTCTCTAACAGCCGCCTGCTTGTTATGCAATCGCCAGCTGCAATCAGTGAGGGAGGACCCAATCAAGACTTGTTGGAAAATAAAGTTGAAATATACTAACTAAACGTATTATTTTACGCCATCTCAGACTCAGAGGCGATTTTTAACTAAAAAAGACACTGCGCACACACGTTGGTACACTCTAACACACTTTTACACAGTCTCACATGCACATACATGTAGTACATACATACACATACGCGACCATACCTATGTACACCTACATACACCCAGACAGAAAATTCTACCTTTTGGACAATGGACTATTTAGGGAGGGGGTGTAATTTTTTTTGGGGGGAGGGCTAATAAACTCAAAGTGGTCTTAGGAGGGTGTATGATTATAGAGAGGGGGCTAATTATAGGGATTACGGTATTATTGCACATACATTATTCGAAAAGTTGTCAATTTGTCTAAAATGGCGAAAAACATGAATGACACCGTTAAAAATTCCAACCTAAAAGTAACAAACGGAACAAAAACTCTTGGCTTATTTTTGTTCATGGTGGTGAGCGCAATTTGCTCCAGGCGCCGAAATTTCACACTCGTGTCAAACACCACGGACTGTCCAGCAGTTGTTAATCGGAATGTCCATGTCCGTGGCCATGTCCCACGCGGTGTACCTATGTTTGCAAAAAAGATAGATCAAATACTCGTTTGATTCTCACGTGTGCCATTTTAAGGCGAATATTGCCGTTCTGACAAATATCGCAGCTTCAAACAAACAAACATTCTCCAGATTTTTTGAAGGTCAGAATTGTTTTTCCATTCGAGAGAAAATGCACAAGCTACCTAAAAAAATGCAACACCAAATTCGACAAAAAATTTTTGCAGGGTGCTGTACATTTGACAGAAGACCTCATGAGAGCTTTAAATCACTCATTCGACTGAGTGAATCAATGCTTCCGTGAGGTTTCAATGCTGCTCAATGAGACGGATTGGAACCTATGTACGTACATACCATTTTGCTGATTCTTGTGTCACTTCTACATTTTGCTCTTCTTCTAGAAAAAGTTCAAATGTACCTGGTTGCTTTACTCTTGGCACTTTGGAGCGAGCTGCCGCAAAAAAATCCACATAAAAACGAATGCGAAAGTCTTGCGAATAGATGGTGTCACAGAAAGACCGCGACAGAAGTGTAGCGGCAATTGCCTGTTCTCAATCGCTGAAAAAGTGTTCAAACTGTGTCACTGATGCTCCAGCAATCTGAGCAGTGTGCTGGTCTTTATTATAAAGACACTCGTGCCCCATCTGAACACCCCATGTAGCAAGGTAATGTTCGTATGTACTACCTGGAGCTGAACACTTAAGCCGCAAGCGGTGCAGTGTTCAGTGTGCGTGCGTGCGTGTTATGTGTGTGTGTGTGTGTGTGTGTGTGTGTGTGCGTGTGTGTGTGTGTGTGTGTGCGTGCGTGCGTGTGTGCGTGCGTCCCCTTCATCGCGTTTAATGCTCAGTCGCTCCGCGCGCATCTTGTTGAATTCCGCGCTTTTCTGGACCAATCGCCTAGCACTGTAGTCTGTGTTTGTGAGAGCTGGCTTGACAGCAGCTTCCCCAGTGCCCTGCTAGGTAATTCTCACACTGTATTTCGCGCTGACAGGGAGCACCGCGCAGGCGGTGGCTCCCTTGTCTTTGTCCCTACGAGTATCCCTGCTTCTCCTGTGCATACGTTTGTAGTGAATGATGACTTTGAATGCATAGCGCTTGATATACGCGTAGGTAAGTGTTCGCTGCGACTCGTCTCCGTCTACTATAACCCCCGCAACCGAGACAGTACAGTACTTACAAAAGTGTTGGCGGATCTTTGTGACGTAAGCAAGCCTTTTATTTGCGTGGGCGATTTCAACCTAGGTACCCAATATCTCTTGGACCAATAACTACGCTCCCTACCGCACCCCCAGCTGAGAGGAATATTCTAGACTGCGTCATCACCCTTGGTTTGGAACAGTTGGTGTCCACGCCGACACGTGGCGATAACATCTTAGACCTCCTACTGACGAACCGTCCCGGCCTCGTTACCAGTCTCAGCGTTGGCCCTTCCTTCATCCCGTCCGACCATAGTGCTCTCTCTTTTCACGTAGAACTCCATGCACCACAATCCACCAAACGGAGAAAGCCCTGTTATGACTATCGCAATGGTAACTACGAATCCCTAAACGCATACATCGCGCATCTAGATTGGGATAGTCTTCTTGGAGCTCACAACGCAGTTGAAACAATGTGGCAAACGTTCCTATCAATTCTACGAACAGCGTTTGACCAGCACATCCCCCTCACAACACCTCGAGTACGCACAAGTACGTTGCCCATTGAAGTGGTCCGACTCATCCAAAAGCAAAAGGAACTCCACTCCCGCTACTTAGTGAGTCGCACTGTGGCTGCGCACCAGCGATGGAAATCGGCAAACAGACAGGCACGAGCTGCGATTCGTCGCGCCAATCTAGCCTCCGAACAGAGACTCTTGGCTGCCCCTGAGCGAGAGTTCTGGAAATTTGTCTCTTCGCGCCTAACAAGCAGGGATAGCATTCCTCCTCTGAGATCTGAAAATGGTCTTGTGTCTGGCGAAGAGCAAAAGACGAGTCTGCTCAACGATCAATTTAAGTCAGTTTTCATTGAGGATGACGGTCTCCCCTTGCAGTTAAATCACCAACGTGATTTCACGCGCCCTGTTCAGTCAGTACACATTGACGCAGTTGCTGTTTATGCAATACTGGCAAAACTGCCCAACAAATTTTCGTCTGGTCCTGACAACCTGCCTCAATGAGTCAATATCTTTTGAAAAAGCTCTCCGTTTCCATAGCGGCCCCATTAGCTCGAATATTTAACTGCTCTTTGGCTACTTCAGCTCTGCCCCACGATTGGACTTGCGCCAATATCACGCCTATCTTTAAGAAAGGAATTCCTTCAGAGCCAGTGAATTACCGCCCTATTAGCATAAAAAGCTCTGTGTGCCGCTCTTTTGAGAAATTAGTGAAGGGCGCACTGCTCGCGCACTTCAACGAGAACAGAATAATTTCTTCAGCACAACATGGTTTCCTTTCTTCTCACAGTACAACGAGTCAGTTGCTAGAGTCCCTGCGTGATTGGTCGATTGAATTGGATGCTGCTAGGCCGGTTGATGTTGCTTATATGGACATCGCCAAAGCTTTTGATACCGTCAGCCATTCAAAGTTACTGCAGAAATTGAGCCATTACGGAGTCAGAGGCCGTCTCTTGCAATGGATAGAAGCATGGCTATCTGATCGTAGGCAGCGAGTGCGAATTGGTGACACGTATTCGAGCAACAGTGAAGTTATATCAGGCGTCCCACAAGGTTCTGTCCTAGGTCCACTTCTGTTCCTAGTCTACATTAACGATCTACCTCAAATACTTGCTCACAGCCAACTCAAGCTTTTTGCTGATGATTGTAAATTGTACCTGAGCGTCAAATCTCCCAACCAGCAGGCGCAGTTTCAGTCAGATTTGGACCGAGTACAAGATTGGTGTGAAATGCACCAACTCACGCTAGCCATTAGCAAATGTTCGCTCCTGCACCTAGGAATTCGTGGAAATCACCGCTACAACTACACTCTAAATGGAAACTCCCTCACGACGGCTGACTGCGTTCGCGATTTGGGAGTTGTTGTGAGCTCAGATCTTCGGTTCAAAGAGCACTGCAGAAGTGTTTCCCACGCAGCGTCAGCGAAGGTTAACATGCTCTTTAACAGCTTTGCAGTCCGAAACAGAAAGTTCCTCATCCAGCTCTACAAAACGTTTGTGCGCAGCCGCCTCGAATATGCCTCTCCAGTCTGGAACCCATCTCAAGGATGTAGCATCGATACTCTCGAGTTAGTTCAACGTCGGTTTACTCGCCTCCTACCTGGAATGGGTGCCCTATCCTACCCTGAGCGCCAATTGAACCGCTTGAACTCCGTCGTTTGCAGGCAGACCTTGTACTCGTCTATAAAATCATCCACCGACATGTTGCCTTACGCTTTGCAAATTACTTCTCTTTCGCTCCTGCTAGCTCAACTAGGGGTCATCAGTACAAACTCGCCCATCCTCGTTACAATACCAACTACCGAAAATTCTTTTTTTTTCAAACCGAGTCGTCGCAGTCTGGAATAACCTCTCAGCTGGTACGGTATCCTCCCCCTCAATTCATTCCTTCAAATGCAGACTCAACAAAGAAAATCTGTACAGTTCTTTAAGGGTTAGGCTCTGAAATCGCCCTCGTTTGGCGTAGCCTAGCCCTCCAGTGGCATGTGTACAATGTACAATGCATCGCACTATGGTTCGTTGTATCGCGTCGCGATGTTGTTGTGTTGTTCGTGGTGTACAGCGTGTACGTGCTTACTGCGAATAAAATAAAATAAAAATAAAAAATAAATAATGTTAACATACACTTTCTGCCCCTTAAAATACACATTTTGCCCCCTAATGTTGACATACACTTTCTGCCCCTTAAAATACACTTTTTGCATCTTAATGTTGACATTCACTTTCTGCCCTCTAACAATTAGCGTGTTGCTTGCAGAAAGTTCGAAGCGGCCGCATTTTTACAGCGTTGTCGGATATCAACAGTCAAACAACTTGCTCAAGAGCGAACGAATCACACGCGTCACAATAATACATCGGCAGTTCTCCACGTCACAACCAAGTTTACTGATGAGGTATCGATTCGACGCTTGCTTTGGCCTGCCCCTCTTCTTTTTGGCTTCGAGCGGCGTCGTAGATGCGTAGCACGTCCAGAGATCATGCCGATTAGGGGGCAAAAAGTGCATGCACGGATTAAGGGGCAGACCGCGTATATTAAGGGGCAAAACGTGTATTTTTAGGGTTCAGAAAGTGGATGTCAGAATTAAGGGCCAAAAAGTGTATTTTAAGGGGCAGAAAGTGTAATTTTAAGGGGCAGAAAGTGTAGCACGCATTTTTTTCCATGTGTCTTAGCTCAGAATATGTACGCTTTTCTCGTACACACGGCCAGTTGGTACTCTACGGCCGTGTGTACGAGTCTCGCGTACATATATTCTCCGCATTTGCAATTTTTTTTCCATGTGGCTTAGCTCAGAATATGTACGCTTTTCTCGTACACACGGCCAGTTGGTACTCTACGGCCCTGTGTACGAGTCTTGCGTACATATTCTCCACACTTACATTTTTTTCCATGTGGCTTAGCTCAGAATATGTACGCTTTTCTCGTACACACGGCCAGTTGCTACTCTACGGCCCTGAGTACGAGTCTTGCATACATATTCTCCGCATTTACATTTTTTTTCCATGTGGCTTAGCTCAGAATATGTACGCTTTTCTCGTACACACTGCCAGTTGCTACTCTACGGCGTACGTACACTGTACGAGTGTCGTACACATCCTCATCTAGACGCCGATCCCGTACACACGGTTGACAAGAGCCCAACTGTGCACTCAAAATGTAGAAAACTTTAGCGGCCCCCCCACACACCCTCTGTAGAACATTTGGTCGGCAGTGGCGTAGCCAGGACTTGATTTCGGGGGGGGGGGGAGTCCAATTTCGGCCAAATTCTCAATTTTGCAACAGGGGGGACCCTGTCGAATTTTTTGGACATTGTGCCATTTCGGCTGGGGAAGCTTTAGACACTCTCTCATCCAATCTGTTTACACGCTTTGCGCTCGTTTGTCTGACTACATTCACACCAAAACGTTAGCAATGTTGTCAAAACGGTCGAGTTCCGTGCTCAAAATAGCGCCGCAGGCAAATTTTTTAGAGTAGGGTAACGAACTTTCACGGTTTTTAATGCAAAACAATGCGCCGCAGGCGAAAATTTGGCTCCTTAGTGTCGTTTTCATCATTATTTGCATTGAAATTGAGAAAAATGCCCAGATTGGCACTTTTGCAACAGAGGGTACCAAGTTAAAAAATTTTAGCTTCAGAGAATTCCGGGGGGGGGGGAAGCTTCCCCCCTTCCCCCCCCCCCTGGGCTACGCCACTTTTGGTGGGGGGGGGGGGGGGCACAAACTACTCCTGGGCCAGGTGAGTTCTTCTCAACGTACAAATCTGGCCAAAACAGTGGCCAAACTGCTCAGAGTGGTACGTCTCTGGGCCCGCTGAAGCCACTGATAAGACGATTTGAGGCTAACTCGCATGACGCGTTTGTTTGTTCGTTCGTTCGTTTGTTTGTTTTCTGCTCCCCAAATGCGTGCTCACAGCCTGCGTTTTGTACTTCTGTATGCTTGACTCCAATGTTGTTTGATCCAGTTTCGCAGTTCGTGTCTGGCTAGATGGAATGACGTGATAAGAAGACGGCTGTGGCCCCAACAATGACAATGGGTCGTCTGTACGCCGACATATCATGTACGTACGTGTTCATAATACATCGGATGGCGTGGCACCGGACAGGCGTGGGACGGCGCCTAAGGAGCCGGCGGCTCACACAGATAGTCAAGAGACGGGCGTCTGACGGGCGTGGGACGGCTCGCATAGATAGGCAAGAAACGGGCGGGCGGGCGGGCGGGCGGGCGGTGACCTTTGACAACCCGTAGGTAGGGGTCGTATAAAAGACGAAAGAAAGGCCGGCGCTGAAGACAGGCCAGCCGAGCGTCCATAGACGTTACCAGAAGCCCGCTCCCACAATAAATTGTGCGCTAAATTGATTTCTCAATTGATCAGGAGCGGAGCGCGGCCCGTACGCGCGACAGGGGGGAGGGGCCGATGTCATGACAGTGGAAGCGACGCAGCGCGCGCAGCGAGGAGGCCACGCGCGCATAATAAGAGGCGGCAAGAGACGACAAAAGCAAGAGGCGGCCAGCGGACAGAGGCTACGAGCAACGGATAGCCCTCCCTCCCATCCGACCCCACAGCTCCCATCAGTATCGGCGCGGCTGGCTGCAGAAAGGCGGAAGAACGAAGAAGAAGAACGAAGAATGGCACAGCAGCGCCAGCGCGAGGCGGAGGCGGCGCGGCTTTTGTGCTCCCTTCTCCCATTTGGGATGCGCATCCACATGCCGCCGGCGGACGTGCTCGCGCAGACCTGCAATTACATCGCAGTTCTGCGCTCGAGCATCGCCACAGGCGTGTGGCTCACTGAGGCACAGCTGCAAGCGGCTGTGCTGAGGGACTTGTCACCCGCCACGCTGCGATGGGCCGTCCACCGTGGTAGGGAAAAGCGGAAATGTTCGTTTCGTATTTGCGCTACATTGTGAATGTACATAGGTCTGTGGCGGTATCCAGAAGTGATCCCGCCCCCTCCTCCGCCTCCCCGCCTTTTCTTCGCAGCCGCCGGGCAACCCCCGCCGCCGCCGCCCATGCCGCAGCAGCAAGGTTAGTCAGCCGTCGACAATCAATTGTCGGCCGACGTGATGTCGGCGTACGAGACAGTCGGCCAAACAAGCAGTCGAATGTTTTAGCGCTGCACCACGCCGGTCAAGGCCAGCCTGCGCCTGGGCAGCCTCAAGCTGCCGGCGCCGCGGCCCGTTACCAAGCCAAGCAGCCGGCCAGGTGCCCGCCCAACGGGCACGTCTTCTGTGAGACCTGCGTTTCGGCCCTTCCCACCTGTCCCACGTGTCGAGAGGACCTGGACCGGCGCCAGAAGCGCGCCCACCGATGTTCTCAGCAAGGGCATGTTCGTCACGCACATGTCCATCAGTGGCGTTTACGGCCCGACGCTTGTTGTCGATTTGCGGTGGAACTACAAGGTAGTGCCCATCGGCGACAAAGAGTACAGGCGTGTCGTGTTGCCGGACTGCCTGCAAGACTTTTTCAACAAGCACCTCATGATCCATTGGAGCGCAGCCGATCCTTTGACGCTCAAGCGAACTTTCGGACCCGAAGCGGTCCACAACATGCGACTTTTCGATCTCCAACTGTGGAACCAGTACACCGATTTGGGCCCAGATATGTCGCCCACCAGCAGCAACCCACGCAAGCTGTCGGAAGTTTGGGCACACATCACTGGCGCCCCGCGCGAAGTGAAACTCACCGACCGAGCGAAGCCTCACGGCGATTCGCGCGATTTGTCCCGTTTGTTCCTGGGCATTCAAAATTGGCCCACGTGCGTGATTGAGGACCTTCGCCAGTATAGCGCCGCCGATGCCAACGCGCTGTGGGTGGTCCTCATGGCCCAATGCTTGCACGCGCCCATCGAGTTCGCCCACAAGGCCTCCCGCGCCGAAGGCGTCGCCAAGCAAATCCGCTTGCGCTGGCTCCAATTTCTTCGGGCGCGCGGTGAAGTCTTGGATTTCAGTTTCAGTGAGAGCGCAGTGGAGTTTCAATTTTGCACGCACAGTGCCGCTCGCGCGCACGGACACCGTAGCCGATTCCGACGTGCGCAGCGATCTCGACAAGCTGGTGTCCGACTACAAGGTACGTGGAACCCATCGCCCACCATTTCGTGCACGCGTATTTCGGGGCCAACCCCACAAACAAGCACATTCGAGAGTGGATCCGTGACTGGACGTCGCACACGCACGTGCCACTCCAGACTCTCACGCGAGCCCTCCACAGGCGCATGGCCTCCCAGCCCGATCCCGAACAGCGCATCACTCTGTATGCCATGTTCTGCGAGAACTGGCCCATGTTCATGTTCAACCACGTCATGTGCAACTACGTGTTCGCCGACAACGCGCACAACATGTTCGATTTGGCAAAAGCTGTTCCATCGATGCGCAACGCCATGATCTCCCTCTGCGCTCAGTTGGGGCGTGGCGAGCAGTTGCGCTTGGCCGAACGCGAGCGAGCGGAATTGTCGAAGAACGCTCTCGCGCTCAAATTGCGTCGCGAATCTCTCAGTGCAGCCGACGCGCGAGACAGACAGAGATTTGAAGCGGAAGAAGCTAGAAAGGCGATCGAGGCCGCGCAAGCGCGCAATGCTGACGTGGCCGAAGTGCTCGATCACCTGGCGAGTCTCAAAAGTGCGACTCCCTCACCGCCCGACTACATGACCGAGTTTTGGCAAGGGCTCACCGAGCTCCGCGCGCGTTTCAAACCAAAGCACGCGAAAGCGCTCGCGGAGAAGGAGAAGCAGAAGGCCGCGCAAGAGGCTAGCGCCCAGCCGATCCAGCTCGTTCCCACCGCGGACAATTACGACGAGCTGTGACGCGACACCGAGCACGCTTAGCACTATTCCCCATGGAGATGATGATGGTGACGTACGTTTGCGTTGTGTTTGTTTCCCTCGCGTATCCGCTACACGCTCCGCGCCCACTATGGACGTGTCCAGAGCCCCGTAAGCCAGCGATCCTACCTGGCACGTTGTCGTTCGATTCACTTGCTTTACTGTGTGCCGATACGGGGTATCGTCTTGTGCCGGCGGGACTGTCAGGTCCAGTGCATTTCCGTGTTTCGCCCCGCCTCTCGACCTCGGTGCTCTTCCCTGACCAACTGACGATCCGCACAATGTCCCCGTGCTTTACATGCAAATAGGGCTTCCGATCGCTTACGACCTTCCGACGCGCGTATGTCCGCTACCATATAGCGCGCGGTGATGAAACTGTTCCCCCTACCTGGCCGCGCGCCACGTGCCTTCACTTTGTGCCTTCTCGCGCTTGCCTACAGCGCTGATTGAGAAGTGCGTCAGTCCGTGTGTGCGTGTACCAAGGCGCCCCTGCGTTGTTCTGCTGGAGCTACCGGCGACGCATGTGTGTACGCCGTTGGTTTGTCGTGGCCCGCGTTGGAGTACCGAAGTATCGCGTCGGCGTCACGTTTTGGGTCGAGAAGGACACCACCAGGCAGCAACACAGCGAGAATCGGTCAGTATCCGTGTGTGTGCGTGCCGCGCGTGTCGCCCAGCCAAGACTGGGGAGCGAGGAAGCCAGGCGTCAAGAATCGAGCCCGCTTTCTTTCGCGTTGGCCGAGTCGGAGGATCCCAAGGCGTCCTTGCCCGGTACGAGCGTGCGTCAGTTGAAGGAGCCTGTGCAGCGATTGCCGCCCTTCCGCCGCGGTAGGTAGAGTAGACGGCCTTTTCCCGGCTCAGGTGTAGAATTGGTGTGAAGCGTGTGCGTGAGTCAGCGCCTGGGTGCCTGTCGTCGCGCATCACGGCTGAGTTTTGGGTAGCTCAGCAGCGGGGTAACCTTTCCCAACCCAATAGGCCAGCCCCCTTTGCCCCGACAAGCGCGTGCTGGCGCTGCTGCGGATCGCCTGCCATGACTGCAGCTCTACGCTGCCATTGTTGCAAAAATCGGCGCACGACACCGCACCAAGTGTGACACCGTCGAAAGCTGGATGCTACTGGATGGATGGACAGAGACATGATTGTGCGGATGAGACTGCTGACAACACGCCATCGAGACGGACCACAGTGAAGAGCCAAGTGAAGCATTGGTTTCGTTCTTACATTGTATGCGTCCCATACTCAGACGAATATCGCGGTGCAGACAAATATCGCATCTGCAAACAAACGCAATGTACCGTAAATCCCCCAATGAACGCCCTGGGCGTTTATTTTTTCAACCCACCCTCTACCCTGGGCGTTCATTGGAGGGGGGGCGTTCATTGGAGGGGGGCGTTCATTGGAGGGGGGGGCGTTCATAAACTCAACTACTAAATGGCGTTGCAACAATGCTGTGCAGACCCAATAATCGTTAGTTAAACATGAAAATTGTACGGTTATTGGCGCAAATCACCTTCTGCAGTGGCTAAACAATAGCTGTTCTAGTGCGTACAGGCAATATACAGTACCCAAACGTAGAATATCGCGTGACAATACCTGTTTTGACAAGCATTTCATTGCATAACTGTGTTCTAAAGCACGCCCCTGTGCGTTCATTGGAGAGTGGGCGTTTATTTTTTCAACCTACCCTCTACCCTGGGCGTTCATTGGCGGGGGGGCGTTACTTGGAGGGGGGGGGGCGTTCTTTGGAGGATTTACGGTACGTTCCCCTCGGCTCGCCCACTCGCGATACCGAATGGACGCTGCAGGAGCTGCTGCAGCAACAAGTAACATATTTGGCGATTTTTGTGTTCGCTTGCAATGGAAGGAAATGTGCAGCGAAAATTGTGGCAACTGGACTGGAACTGACTGACATTTACATGCATAGATTGAGTGCGAGAAATTAGCACGTGCCCCATGGAACCCCATGCACACGCACGTATATGCACGCACGCACGCACTTGCGTACGCACGCACGTATGCGCGCATGCACGCACGCGTGCACGCACGCACACACGCACGCAGCACTCATGCAAGCGTTAGAGCACTACACAAATGTTGTACGAACAGTTCATCATTGGGTGGAATGCCAGAAGGGAATGGAGCAGGATTGTAGTACGTATATATGTGCCTCTCACCTACACATCACCAACTGTACATCATCAACAACTGATATGTCAAAATTTTTTAGCAGGGGACCAATTGATTCTGCAGGAACTTTAGCTGTGTCAGGTCCATGGAAATGGGCAATGACAACGTCTGAGAGAGAGAGATGAGATATAGTGCTGTTTAGCTCTTATTTCTTTTGTCGTCATAAAACACTAAAAGAACTAAAAAAGATGAGCATTTACCCACTTTTATCGTTTTCATGGTGAAAATGGTTTGAAAAAAATCTGTGGGTTGGGGTGTTGTTTTTTTTGTTTGTTTGTTTTTTTATTCGTCGAAGCACGGTGTACGACAGTACGAAGGCACAAAGGCGAAGCACAGCGAGCGAGCGAATCATGGTCACACGTGTGTCACAACAAACAGACTACAAATGTCCACAGTTAGCAAAGCAAATACCTAGGAGAGATGGAAGTGCAACGCCCGCCAACTATTTACGTTAACACGTGCGAGACATGGCTAGGTGACACCAAAAAGGTGATTTTATAACCTAACCATTTAGGAATTGGGATAAGTTTTCCTTTAGAAGCTTATGTTTAAATGTAGTGATAGTTTTGGAGTTGACCGTTCCTTCCGACAAGGCATTCCAAGCAGCAATGATCCTATTGGAGAAGAAGTGCGCTCTATACTGAGTGTTGTGTTTTTGTGGACGGAGTTTAAAATTATGCCCCCTCGTTCTGCTGTCTCTATTTAAGGTAAAGAAATCTTCAAATTTATTGGAAGTTTGTTTGTGAATTATTTTATAGACATAGATTAAATCAGCATGTAGCCGCCGCAGTTCAAGGAGGGGAAGACCAATGCGCTCTCTCCGTTCATCATATGACAAATGGCGTAGTTGCGGAATATTTCGGGTGAAAGTTCTCTGAATTGACTCCAGCTGCCTTGTGTTACCAACCATGACCGGATTCCAACACGGGGAAGCATATTCAAGACTGCTTCTAACAAACGCGCAAAATAACACTCTTAACACATTCAAGTCTCTAGTGTGAAAGCAGTTTAGTATTGCGGACGCTCTTAGACCAGCAGCCTTACTAATCTGGTTGCAATGCTCAGTGAAACGAAGATCTTTGGAAACAGTGACGCCCAAGTCACGCATAGTTTCTACCGTAGATAGCTGTGTTCCTCCTACACTGTAGTTTGATCTTTCCTTGCGATTTATACCGAGGTGAAGGACTGAACATTTGGATAGAGAAAGTTGGAGCTGATTTTCGTTGCACCATTGATAAATTGAATTCAGGGAGTTTTGTAGCTTGCTGCGATCGTCTAGTAATTTGGACCGAAAATACAGCTTGCAGTCATCCGCAAACAGTTTGAGCGAAACTTGGTTTGCAACAGCTGGCAGGTCGTTGATGAAAATAAGAAAAAGGAGTGGACCTAGCACGCTGCCTTGAGGGACTCCACTACCAACTGGCGCGCTATCAGAAAAAGTGTTATTTACTTTAACCCGTTGGGTGCGATTTGTTAGCCAGCTACTGAGCCAATTGGTAATTGAGTGCGCAATTCCATAGCACTTAAGTTTATGCAGCAACTTTGAGTGGCTAACTGTGTCGAATGCTTTGGCAATATCCAAGTAAGCTATGTCAACAGGTTGTCTAGCATCCAATTCTTTAGTCCAGTCATTCAGACATTCTAGAAGTTGACTAACAGTGCTATGTTTGGCCAGAAAACCATGTTGCGCAGAGCTGATTAACCCATTGGATTGCATGTGCGCTAGGACACGTTTTTTGATAAGGCTTTCAAAAAGTCTACAGGATGTACTGGTGATGCTAATTGGTCTGTAATTGGAAGCTATGTTTTTGGCGCCCTTTTTAAACACGGGTGTGATGTTTGCGCACAACCAGTCGGGTGGTACTTGGGCTGTGGCCAGGGATAAGTTGAAGATTCGCATAAGTGGGTAGGCAATTGCAAGGGCCACTCTCTTTAATAAGTACTGTGGAATTCCGTCAGTCCCTGAGGAGAACTTGTTGGGCAGCTTAGAGAGCGCTAGATATATGTCAAATTCCGAAAAGTTTGGAGGTAGCATGCGTACATGGGTTTGAGAAGACAATTCTAATGGCTCGTGATTGTCAGTGACAAAAACTGAGGAGAATTGATTGTTTAAGATGGAGGCTTTTTCAGCATCAGTATGCCTAAGCGAGCCATCGGAGGCTTTGAGGGAAGCTACTGAAGGAAAGCTGTTGCTGTTGGGGGTTTGAAAGATTCGGGGGTAGGTAAACCCCCCATCCCTTGGGATACAGATACAATACCCTCCAAGGGCACGTGTGGTGTGGTCCAATTTGCTAAAACGTACAAAGAATTCCTTGTAAACTCCAGGACGAGTAGTTGGAATCGACAGCAGCCGTTGTTTACACTGCTTCAAATTGCAGATAAATTCCAACGCATTCATTCTTGCAGATCGGATCGAAAAAATACATCTTTCGCTTAAACAAGTTATTCCTTGTCACGTTCACGTGACCGAAAGCAACAATCCCGAAAGTGACACCACTTACGTCAATGGAACGCGCCTCTAACCTTTCACTCTCTTTTTCACCGACGTTCCCTTGGGAGCAGTCGGTGCCTCCGCTGCCTCAGTTCCGCCACCGTCGTCAGCCATCGTTGTGGATCGCGTCTTGCTTGTCCTAACAACAGGTTAGAGCACACGAACATGACGCAACGCAGCCGGGTTGGCAGGTAGAAGGTGGCTTCAACAGTCGAGGAACCACGTTCTGGCAACCAATTTATTCGCGTGCGAATGGCGTGCGAACAGTCTACACGAGCAATGGAGTGGCGAACCGTTCGGCGGCTTCGAGTAGTTCGTTGCACGCCGCCTTGCAGATGCCGGCAACACCACGCTGAAGACGTGTCCATATCGCTCAAATGGTCACACTCACACGCCGACACTCGACTCACATCATCCAGACAGGCTGTGCCAAACAGTTGCGCAGCACGAGTCAATGCGTGCCGCAGCGGCTCGGGCCAATTCGCGTGCGACATAAAATCCGCAGCTCCCGTGGCGTTGCAGTGCACGACGATAAAATCGCGCAGGTACTGCTTCTTGTCTAAATATGGGGTGACTCGTTCATGGTATAGCGACCAAACACACGTTCTCGGAAACGCGGAATAAAGCAACTGACCGACTATTGCGCGGCTGTATTGGTCAGCGAGGTGGACAGTGGGGGGAGCACTGGACATTGCGTGCGCGAGAAGTCAATGGCGGCGCGCATGTAGCCAATGTAGCGCGCGTGCAGTATATCGACAAACATTGCAGGTGGACCTAAACCGAAGGTTGCCACTACATTTGACGGAGGGGTATGAACGGAGAGGGAGGCGGAGGTGGAGAGGCAGGGGAATGGGGTATGAACGGAGGGGGAAGGGGAGGGGGGGGGAACAAAGGGGTATGAACGGAAGTAGTAGTGAGTTGGGCGAGTTGGGTGGTTTTTTGAATTTGCGCCATTTTGCGTGTTTTCAGGCTTTGCGTGTTTTCGTGGGTTACTGTAGGTTACTGTAGCGCGGAAATTTGAATCGAAGCGCGGGAAAGCCGATTTTGAGTGTTTTGTTTACTGTAGTCCGCAAATTTAAACGGGAAAGTCGATTTTGCGTGTTTTTTGGTTACTGTAACGTGCAGAAAAGCGGAAAATGTTTTATATTTAATATTACTTGTGCGATTTGGCCAATAAGTGATCTCAGTGATTTGTTGTACGATCAACATGAATCTGTTCCTTTTTTTCGTGTACCTGATGTATATGAAACATGAAGTGTGCGGGTGACATGTTAAAACATAATGCATTCAATGTCTATGCAAATTGAACAACTATCGATTTGCCCTGTTTCATTTTGGTAGTTCTCAAATTTGAATTAAACTGTGAGGAAGTATATACCTATTTACCAGTGAGGCAAGCTTGATCTGAGTGATTGGGCATTATTGGCATTTAATTTAGGATGATCTGATTGATGGATGCAATCTGATTGGGCACAATCTACATGTGTTGTGATCTGTGCATGTGACAGACTTAGGCAGAACAAACATTCTTCAAACTAACGTGCGCGTATGGGTACAGTGTGGGTGTGTGGATCACTGAATCGAACGAATCACTGAATCGATTTACTTGACTTGAGGGCTTAGTGGGGGGGGGGCGATGTCCTTTGCGCCAGCTGCTGGGACAGGCGTCATTTCTGTGCCTGAAAAATGGGTAGATATATTAATTAGCTAAATTAGCTTTTAAGTTATTGTATTTAGTAGTACCCATTCATAGTACCATGGGAAAAGACTGTTGGAGGATTTATGGTATTCATCTCTGCCCTGTACAAGGAACAAGGTAACAAGGAAGTTCAACCTCATGTTTGATCATGACCTCGATCCTGTCCCAGCAGCTGGCGATCGCCCGTTCGATGTTTTGAAGGCGACGAAGGGAATATTCTCTGTCCTGTTGGTATTCTTTCAATCGTGATTCACAAATCCGCAGTCTCTCTTGTTCGGCCCTTTTCTTGGCTTCATGAACGCGAAGCTGGTCGATCTCATTCTGTACACCTGAATGAAGTGCATTGAATATACTGTAAATCCCCATCCCATGAGCCCCCCCCCCCTCCCCTGTTCATTCATATGTTTCCAATATTCTATACACTCTATGTTTATTAATTGGGGTGGCAATCATTAGAAGGGGGGGGGGACCGTTTTGTAGCACCTCCAATAATCCTCCACCAATAATCCTCCAAGGAGTGTAGTGTACTGTACACTCAATGGACTCATGATTGGTACCTGCAAAAATTAAAGAAAACGTCAACAATAAATGAAGCCTACTTGCTCCCTCATCCATCACATTCATTTTTTTGTCCTTTATCCTTCACTTGAGGTCAAATCAAAAGGGTGGGGGGGACTTCAATCAACTCAGAGGGTCAGTTCAATACGTTTGAGTGGTTTGATACTCCTCAGAATGGCTCTCATTATATACAAATTGATAAGTCACCTGTCAGTCGATGTTTGTCTCCCAGAGCCAATAAAAAATCGGACGCTCAAGCAAATTTAAAAATTAACTCACCTTGTTCATGGAATATTTATAACATTTACAACAGATTTTACAACAAAAATGTTATTAAGCAACAGACAATGCAGTTAAGACAAATAAAAATATTTGAGCAGGCAGTAATTAATCAAACTTTTGCAAAAAAATGGGTTAATCCAAAAGTGTAGTAGTAACAGAGTGGTACGTCCTCATAAATTGCCCAGCAAATTGTCCGCATTTGGAAACGTCTGACAGCGTGGTGTCATATTGCTTAGCCACTGCCTGCCACCATCGGGCCTCTGTTTTTCTGATAGTGCCGTCTCGCGCCAGTTGACTGTTTGTACGGGTGCGTGCCCGCGCCAATTTTTTTCAGATAACGTCTACCCGTGGCAAGAGACTGCGTGCAACACACTAGGGTGCTATACGTACACGCCAAAACGCACTACACATCGCAAATCACAACGTTGCCAGTGATCAGGTTTTCTGGGCCCAAATCGCAGGTGCACCCTATCCTTGAAGGAACGATTTGCAATTGTTTTCGGCAGGGAGGCCACACAGTAATGGACGTCTCGGGTTGGCGCATATAGAAAGCAATCGAACTGAAAGTTGAACGAGTGTAACACGCAATGCAAACAAAGCAACGTACATGTAAAGGTACTCCAGCTGTGGCAGGTCGAGTAGGGCATCGTAGCTGAACGGCGTGTTGTGGATGTCAGCAAAAATTTGAAAGTACTCAATTGTGAGTCGTTGAACATTCGGACAAGAGATTAGCATATCACGGAAAATGGCATGACTGCATAAATTTAGGTGTCGAAAAACGAGTGTCGTAATATTGGGAAAGAATGCATCGTTCATAAAGCGTGGAAAAAATGTTTTAATGATCGCTAGTTGCGTGACATTGGACGGGATTGAGGAGGTAATGTTTAAATCCAGGGCAACATTGAGCAGAATACGGTCGCATTTCGGTGCAGCAACGTCGAGTATAAGTGGTAGGCTGTCAACTGGCTTCTCTATGTCCCAGAAATCTGACTCAGCAATTTCAAGCGTCCCCACAGACGTTCGCTGGAAAAACTGATGAACACAGTCGATGACGTCAGGAGCAAGTTTCGAATGAAACGGCAAGCGAAGTGAAACGGCGTTGAGCCTAAAAAAAATTTTTTTGAGCAGTGCGGCATTCGAACCCACGAGGCCGTGCGCGGCAGGTCGACACGCTACCAGTGTGCTACGCCGATATTGTCAGCACAAGTTTAAATGCGTACCAAGTACACCAGCGAAGGTGCTCAACAACCGCGCGCATTGTCTCCGCAGTCTCGCGTCCTGCCAGTCCCATTTCGTAATTGCATTCCAATGCCATATTTAATGAGGTTAGTTTACTCAAATCCAACTCGCAGTCGTCTAACAGCCGGCGAACTTTAGTTGCCAATGATGAACGCAATATTTGTAGATTAGCGTACTAAAATCAATGTTCTCTTGGTTTTGTCCACATTTTTAACGCTTACAGATAATTGCTGCACAAATGCATGTCGGTTCAGGCGCAGTTCGTCGCCAGCATCCGTTTTGAATGCAATCGATGCTTTGTTTCTCGTGCCGCTGTGATCCAGCGAAATGGATAGGCAGTCAATTGTGAATGAAGGCATCAATCGCGTCCATTGTCTGCACACAAAGCTGGTAGTGCGTAGTAGAAACGCCATTGGCAGCAACGTGAGAACTTTGGCGACAACGAGATCCGGTAGCTGACGCGCGCGTTTCTGTTTGGTAGCACGCGAATTTGGAATGTTCTGCCTCGCGAAAGTTTCCTCGCTTTTTTGTTCATTTCAAGCGCCTTCTGCGTACCGCCGAATTCTGGAACCTGTTAGGCTCAAACAAACTGCCAAACCTGGATGTCGACACTCTGTAGTCCACACAATGTCTGGGATATCACTCATAATACACCTTGTATGTATGCGCAATGCTCACCTGTGTCCGTGTTTGTATACGCGTCGTACAGTGCACATTGGCTTCTCCCCATTGCTACAATGACTGTGCTCTTATGAGTGCGTTGGGTCTGACCAATAAAAACTGTCAACTGTCAACTGTCTTTCTCACGCGACCGAGCCACATTCTCAGACGAATACCACGGTGCAGACAAATATCGCATCTGCAAACGATTGCATCGTACGCTCGTCTCAATTCGCCAGCTTGCGACACCGAATGTTCGGCCGAAAGTTTGCGCCCAGTCTGGCAGCTCGTCAGAAGGCGATACGGGCTGCGTGCACCCAGTGTCCGCACCTGTATCGACCCCACTCTTGTCCTTGCTGATCTAGACCGACAGGGCACTCGAAGCACTAGATGGATTGAGCTGAAATTTTGTGTGCAGCTTGCTTGGCACATTTCATCATCATTTAGGGCTGGATTTGAGAAAGGTACCATAATCTGTGAGTTATGCAAATACGTGGTTGCGCGCATACGTGGTTTAATCGAAGCAGCCACAGAGAGTTGTGCTGGATAGGTTGAGCTAAAATTTTGTAGGTATGTACAATTGCTTGTAAGTACAATATTTGTCTGCAACGTCGTATTCGTGTGCGAAAACGAGACATCGGCAAATGATCATTGAATGCAATGATATATGTGCATGCAATGCGACTTCTAAGCACGAAATTTGTATGCAACGTCGTATTCGTGTGCAAAAACGAGACATCGGCGAATGATCATTGAATGCAAATCAGGGTGTACTACCTAATTGAATATGCCCCTAACACGAGTCGTTTAATTTCTGCCGATTGAACGTCGGACAGTTGTGCTCGGAGTTTTGCAACCTCCCTCCTCTCAATAGCCGAGACCGTCTGGACAGCGCCAACTGTCAAAAGCGGAGCCGGGCTGACGATCTCAATAGCGCGAGAGCAGACGTGAATCAGCGCTGTTAGGCTTGAGCGTCGGATTCCTGCCAGCTGCCGAATGCATGCTAATCGGCCTATCGAACGCACGCTAGGCGGCAGAAACGGCAAGCGCATCCTACTACGACTATGTACCTTGAATCCTCTAATAGAGCCCCCTCCAATAGTGCCCACGAGGGTATACCTGGTTGACAGTTGGTAGCGCTAAATTTACTGCTGGACACCGGCCGTGCCAGACTGCCCAGCACACTACTTTTTGGTTATTGTTTGGCGGGCAGGTACGTGAGGTCGGAAATATAGTGCCCTGAGGGCACGATGATTGGAGGATTTACTGTACTGTTATGAACTGTTTGGTTTATAGCCAGCACCTGCACGAGAATGTGCATTGGTAGCAATGACACTTCCTTTCTTATTTTTTAGTTAATGAAGAAATCAAAATACAAATTTACTTTTGTTAACTTTAACCACAATAGAGAAGTGCCGCACCAGTTCACACTACAGAAGAACATGGCTGGTTCGTGTTATCTTGCTATTGCTATATTCCATCTACAATCGGTGTCATTAGAAAGGAAGCTGAGGCTGTTTTCCGACTTATAGACTCACAGGCTTTTCAGACATATGAAGGACATCGACGACGCTTCATGAAATGAAAAGTTGTCGTGCCATCTACCACAACCTAACCAGCCATCTAACCACAACACATATGGCGACAGAGTGATGTGAGTCACACACACACACACACACCGCGTTTGTTTGCAGATGCGATATTTGTCTATACCGCGATATTTGTCTGAAGATGGGACACATGAGAACCTAAGGCTGCAATTTGCATGCATAAATACCGTAAACCCTATAATTAGCCCCCCCCTATAATTGGCCCCCCCCCTATAATAATACACCCTCCCAAGACCACTTTGAGTTAATAAGCCCCCCCCCCCTATAATTACGCCCCCTCCCTAAATGAACCATCGTCTAAAAGGCACATGTTTCCATGTCTGGGTGTATGTATGGTCGCGTATGTGTATGTATGTACACGTATGTGCATGTGAGACTGTGTGAGAGTGTGTTAGAGTGTACCAACGTGTGTGCACAGCGCCTTTTTCCCTTAAAAATCGCCTCCACGCGCCTTTTTGCCCACACATCTACCCACTCATCGACACTTCCAGTTTATAAGTCCCCCCCCCCTAGAATGAGACACCCTCCTAGAGCTAGAACGAAAAAATTAGCCCCCGGGGGGCTAATTATAGGGTTTACGGAAACCCTGAGACCTGGGTTCGAATCCCAGCACTGCAATCGCCTTTTTTCCACAACTCTTCAATTGTTACATCCAGGTGGGCGGTGTTTGACGCCAGGCAATGCCGGCTCCACCGTTTCTCCTGGCTTATCATGCGTGATTTGTGGAATAGAAGGCGTGCGAGTGTGGTGTAGTGGTTAGCATCCAGGCCCGGAAACCCTGAGACCTGGGTTCGAATCCCAGCACTGCAATCGCCTTTTTTCCACAACTCTTCAATTGTTACATCCAGGTGGGCGGTGTTTGACGCCAGGCAATGCCGGCTCCGCCGTTTCTCCTGGCTTATCATGCGTGATTTGTGGAATAGAAGGCGTGCGAGTGTGGTGTAGTGGTTAGCATCCAGGCCCGGAAACCCTGAGACCTGGGTTCGAATCCCAGCACTGCAATCGCCTTTTTTCCACAACTCTTCAATTACGGTATGATATGATGATAAATATGCACGCACCGCAGATAAAAGTGTACCAACTGCAGATGAATGTGTACATACGCACCGCATATAAAAAGGGACAGAGCACAGATGAAAAAGAGAGCAACACATATCTCTCTCTCTCTCTGGTGGATAGCGTAAATCCTCCAAAGAACGCTCCCCCCTTCAATGAACGCCCAGAGCGTTCATTGTGGGATTCACGGTGGATACTCCCACGCAGAATGTTGCGTACCGCGAGTGGGCGACATTTGTCTCGAGATGCGATATTTGTCTGTATCGCGATATTTGTCTGAGAATGGGACTCTGAGCTAGTGCACGTTTGCCAGGGTGCTTAACGATTCGCCTATTCTGCAGTAGTGACCACCTTCCGTGCGGTGTAACCAGGGGAGGGGCCGAGGGGCGCTTTCCCCTCCCAAAATTATCAGACCCACCATTTTTGACTAAGGTACCTTTACAGCATTTCCCGATTAGACACAAACGATAAATGAAAAGTTTGCTTTGTGGCACTGTGTTGTGGCTGGTTGGTAAAAAATGGGAAGAAAACAAATCCTGGCTACGCAACCAGTGGTTGGGCGGTTGGACGTCTCCCGCATGGGGCGGATGGTCAGTGTTGTCCCGCATTAAGTGACACCGCGCCCACGCGCCCGCAGTTGGAAATCCCCACAGGAGACATGTATCTTGATGCGACATCAAACCAGCGTAAAGAGCCAAGCGACTGAGTGATTGAGTTAGCTTTTTTGCTTGCCTGGTCGCGGTGAGACAACATTTTCTTTGTTCCAACTGTGCGCCGCTTCTACCTCAGAGCTTCACTGAGCGAAGAGTGTGTACCTATGACGTTGTGACAACAGTGTCAACATTGCCTATAGTCAGCAAACGCACTGTACCAGGGGGGGGGGGGGGGTGCCACTCCGCGCGTCCACTGCTGTTGTTGTCGTGGCTCCTATGTCGTGTCGAAACCCACAGAGATACGTAGATGATTGCCTGATAGATAGGGGGAGTTTTTGGGATAAGGGGGAGGAATTGGGATGGCGCGTCCTCTATCCCAATGCGCGCAGCGCAGTTGCGACAGTTACTGTTTGGTTGGCCACCGCTGGCGGCCTCCCAACAGCACCCTCCCCCACCTCACCAGGGTAAAGGGAGGCCCCTCGGCTCACCTAAACGAAAGAAATTTGGCAGCTACCGTACACCAGGAAAGAATTATACGAACAACGAAACCTACCGGCTACCGTAACCTGCAGTTACGCCCGCGGTGGAGGGGGGTGTTACTACTGACCTTTTATTCTGGGCCATCACGTACTTTGAGGTGTCGCGCGCGCAGAGTGTGCGACCTGGCACGTTCGTTGAACCTTGCGCAAGGTTTTCGTACAGTATTCTTTACACTGTATACCTCCTTAAATACCAGTCGAACATAGAAACGATTCAGTTCACTCTATAAGCAAGTTTAAAAACGAGGACCGTATTTTTCCTTGCAATTGTAAGGAACTCATACTTTGAAGTGGGGCGTTTGCATCTAATTTTCAACAAAAAGTATGTACCTAGTTGATTTATAGATGTCCCACAAGACGCAGTTCGACTTGATGCTGGAGGAAAGCCGCCTGGCACGTGGCTGATGACCGCGGTCGACAAGAGTGGCATGAAAATCATTCAGTACGAATAGCATTATTTTGCCGTGACCAATTAACCATTTTTTGCACAAGGTATATTTGTTTGTAGAATTTCGAAATTTTACTACGACCGAGACACGAGCGGCGCAATCCGATGCACGGCCAGTGGAAAGGGACTCGTCAAGCAATTGGGGACGGGCAGTGCAGAGATCCGCTTCGACCACCTTCCACGCCTCATCAAGTTCTTAAAGAATCAAGCACAATTTGAGGGGTTGACAGACAATGACTTGGAAAATGCGGCGGATTTGATGACGGCGATACATTAGGCCATTTTTGCTGTTGACGGAGTTTGACGACGACGATGACAATATGATGATGATATTGCTGCTGCAGCTGTCCGCTTCGTCTATTTGGATGATGATGGTACAGAACCGCACAGCTGACTAGAGTTGGGAAAAATACGTTTTGACTTTGGACCGGCGTATTTTTTTAAAAAAATACGGTATTTTGTAAAAAAAAATACGTATCTTTTGTATTTTTTTAGAGTACGTATGTACATGTACCATACATCATAGTAAGCCATCAGCGAAGTGTCCAAAGCTTAGAAATCGGTACATCAAGTAGGTCGAACGCTGTAAAACTGAGCAAGCAGCAGTGTGTGTGCGTGTGTGTGTGTGTGTGTGTGTGTGTGTGTGTGTGTGTGTGTGTGTGTGTGTGTGTGTGTGTGTGTGTGTGTGTGTGTGTGTGTGTGTGTGTGAGAGAGAGAGAGAGAGGTGAGTGTGTGGGTGAGTGGAGCGTAAGCAGAGTAATCAGCAACCTCACTACACAACTCACATACGCTCTTCAACGTGAGGAACATTGATTAACAACAAATTTTTTATTATCTATTGCAGGTTCATTCAACAAAATACAGGCTTACGACTCTGACTTACAACTACGACCTTACGATTGAGACTACGACCGTATTTTTTTAAAAATAAGATACAGGCGGCGACGTTTTTTTTTCAAAAAAATACGTGTATTTTTTTGAAAAAATACGTTTAAAAAATTACGCGCCCAACTCTACAGCTGAAAAATCGATAAAAAATCGATAATGAACACAGCGCATAGCCGCAACAGACAGACGCGCTGCCGCCTGGGTTGGCTCGCTGAATATGTGGCGTAATCGATACACCCCTGCGGGCAGCGTCTCTCGCTCTCTCTGCTCTGAAAGCTGAGACTCTAGGCACACATTGGTGTATCGCTGTTAGCTGAAAGGGAAAATGGCCGCGTTCGCCTGCCTTCTTGTCGCTACAGCGTTAGTTTGCGTTCAGCAACACAGCGTCAGTAGAAATCAACGTGAACTAGAGTTGGAGCGTTTTCAACTGGTAAACATCACGACGTTGGTGTGGAGGGGAATCAGCGAGTGTCCAGGAATTAATGAATTGTCATTCGTTGAAGCAGACGTGGTTGTTGTCACTGATTGCTGTCTGGACTGCGCAGTATTCGAAACAGGATTGGCCCAGAACTAGATTCGTTCTGGAAAGAGTCTACGGTATGATTTGGTTAAGCATATATTTGTGCATAAAATGCATCAACGCACCGGCATGCACACATGCAAGCACCGGCATGCATGCACGACCGCGCGCACCCGACACGCACTCACGCACACACCGACAGTGAGCGTTCGTAAATTACTTTGTAATTAAGCTTGTAATTATTTGATGTATTATAGATGCAGTGAATGCAGCATGACCGAATTCAATGGACGTAACCATACTACCAATACTGATGATGAAAATTTTTCTGTAAAGTGCATCAAGTTCTCGCCGAGAACAAAAGGCAAGGTTGACAGAGAGAGATTGAAATCCTGCAGAAGTGCAATCACGCAAACATCGCCAGGTGTACATGCACGTTTATTACCGTTGCAAATTTACAAATATTTTCATTCACATCTAGCTTGATCGCCTTTGAAATGAAGGATGGAGAGGCGAACAATTGCATGGATCTTGCCTGCATGGATTTCTAGGAATTCATGCGAGAGTACCCGTGCAGCAGGGTGCAAAAAGGACTCGTCCTTGCATCAGCCAATGCAGCTCTTTTCTATTTACATTCTCTTAAAATGATTCATCGCGATCTCAAACCTTAAATTTCAAGCATCAAGCATCAAGCAAGCATCATTTCAAGCAATCAAGCATGTACCGTATGTATGAGACAACCAAACCGCACAGTGAAACATGATCATTTACAGTTGGACTTTCACAATTTTTCGCGGTCGGCGGTTTTTGATGCTCGTCGTGTCGCTGCGTGCTATGTCGCTCAGTGTCGTGCCGTGTCGGTCAGTGCAAAAGATGTTGGGCTTCGCTCTCAATTCTTGTTTGGTAGCACGCGAATTTGGAATGTTCTGCCTCGCGAAAGTTTCCTCGCTTTTTTGTTCATTTCAAGCGCCTTCTGCGTACCGCCGAATTCTGGAACCTGTTAGGCTCAAACAAACTGCCAAACCTGGATGTCGACACTCTGTAGTCCACACAATGTCTGTGATATCACTCATAATACACCTTGTATGCGCAATGCTTACCTGTGTCCGTGTTTGTATACGCGTCGTACAGTGCACATTGCCTTCTCCCCATTGCTACAATGACTGTGCTCTTATGAGTGCGTTGGGTCTGACCAATAAAAACTGTCAACTGTCAACTGTCTTTCTCACGCGACCGAGCCACATTCTCAGACGAATACCACGGTGCAGACAAATATCGCATCTGCAAACGATTGCATCGTACGCTCGTCTCAATTCGCCAGCTTGCGACACCGAATGTTCGGCCGAAAGTTTGCGCCCAGTCTGGCAGCTCGTCAGAAGGCGATACGGGCTGCGTGCACCCAGTGTCCGCACCTGTATCGACCCCACTCTTGTCCTTGCTGATCTAGACCGACAGGGCACTCGAAGCACTAGATGGATTGAGCTGAAATTTTGTGTGCAGCTTGCTTGGCACATTTCATCATCATTTAGGGCTGGATTTGAGAAAGGTACCATAATCTGTGAGTTATGCAAATACGTGGTTGCGCGCATACGTGGTTTAATCGAAGCAGCCACAGAGAGTTGTGCTGGATAGGTTGAGCTAAAATTTTGTAGGTATGTACAATTGCTTGTAAGTACAATATTTGTCTGCAACGTCGTATTCGTGTGCGAAAACGAGACATCGGCAAATGATCATTGAATGCAATGATATATGTGCATGCAATGCGACTTCTAAGCACGAAATTTGTATGCAACGTCGTATTCGTGTGCAAAAACGAGACATCGGCGAATGATCATTGAATGCAAATCAGGGTGTACTACCTAATTGAATATGCCCCTAACACGAGTCGTTTAATTTCTGCCGATTGAACGTCGGACAGTTGTGCTCGGAGTTTTGCAACCTCCCTCCTCTCAATAGCCGAGACCGTCTGGACAGCGCCAACTGTCAAAAGCGGAGCCGGGCTGACGATCTCAATAGCGCGAGAGCAGACGTGAATCAGCGCTGTTAGGCTTGAGCGTCGGATTCCTGCCAGCTGCCGAATGCATGCTAATCGGCCTATCGAACGCACGCTAGGCGGCAGAAACGGCAAGCGCATCCTACTACGACTATGTACCTTGAATCCTCTAATAGAGCCCCCTCCAATAGTGCCCACGAGGGTATACCTGGTTGACAGTTGGTAGCGCTAAATTTACTGCTGGACACCGGCCGTGCAAGACTGCCCAGCACACTACTTTTTGGTTATTGTTTGGCGGGCAGGTACGTGAGGTCGGAAATATAGTGCCCTGAGGGCACGATGATTGGAGGATTTACTGTACTGTTATGAACTGTTTGGTTTATAGCCAGCACCTGCACGAGAATGTGCATTGGTAGCAATGACACTTCCTTTCTTATTTTTTAGTTAATGAAGAAATCGGGGGGGTGCCACTCCGCGCGTTTATAATGGGCGCGCGTGTTCAGTTTTTGCGCACTCGCCGCCGCTCGCTAACGCGCTGGCGGATTTGCACCAAAGTTGGGGGCTAAGTAAAAAATTTCACGGGCTACAAGATGGCGTTAACAGTTTTTAGCCGGTTTTGGAATTTTCACGAGAACAGTCGCATTCTTCTGTCGCGGTGCAAAAAAACGGGCTTTACCGTAAATTTTCACCCAGCGTGAAAGTTTTTATTAGAGGCCTAAATTAAAAATGTAAAAGACTACGATTACGGGTATTGCCCTGAAGTTATTTTCACCCCATTTTAGCTCCGCTCCAACTCGCACCCCCATGGCGGGTCGGGCCGAAAACTGAAAATCCACTTTTCGCGCCGATGGGTACCAAAACTTTCGGGGTTCGTTTCTAATCAAAAAATTGTTGGAATTTAGCAAAATATGGGTTACATATAACCGCCTCGACGTCCTCTTTCGAATGCCGCATCGTGCGCCCCGCTGCGCCCTACGGTCCGGCCGCACGACGCCGATAAGCGATCTCGGGTTCCAAAATCGGCTAAAAATTCAAATTTTCGGAGATCTAGTTCTCAACGCTGGGGAGGAAATTCGCAAATCCGGGCTGTTATTTTCTTCCGACCCACTGGGACTACCAACTGGCCAAGTGGCGTCACTCTGCGTCCAGCATGCCGAGTGACACCACGCGAAACACGAGTTTTTGGCACATTTGCTCACAAAAAGTGCTGTCATATTTTTGTTTTCTCGCGTGTTTGGTGATTATATGTTAAATGTTTATGCGATTTAGAGTCGCCGCATACTGGTGAACAATCCTACGTGCAAATGAACACTGGTTGCCAATTTTTTTTTTTTG
Organism: Paralinhomoeus sp. GSCO2_6; assembly: GCA_030248085.1. NCBI lineage: Eukaryota > Metazoa > Nematoda > Chromadorea > Monhysterida > Linhomoeidae > Paralinhomoeus > Paralinhomoeus sp. GSCO2_6. The sequence continues at coordinate 18,207 of JASAMY010000222.1, read as the reverse complement.
TGCTTGTCTGCAGTCTAGGTCATGGGTTCCATCCAATGTTGCGTCGCTCGCTCATGAACAGAGTGCGCCGAAAACGCCGACTAGCGGACTAACGCAAGCGTGCAGTCCCATTGAGAAGCCTGTGCGGCGAGCGTTGCACACGTCGATGCAGCTAGCGCCTTCACTTGCGAGCTGAATTGGCCTGGCAGTCGGCGCCACGTATTGCGCGCATACATTGATTGCGCTTGTGTCGTTCTCAAAGCTGTATTGGCGCACCGTTTGCCAGTCGCATGGCAGAAACTTGTAGTTGACTGGTGTGCAAAAAATGGAAGGTTCAGATCACAAAAGAGAGTGTTGTGTGGAAGGCTGTGACAGGCTTACTAAAAAGAATGCTAAGTTCTCCCAGAGCCTGTCTGATCAGTGGATTTTGAAACCATGGAGTAACAAAGGAAATGACCGCGTTTGCTGGACGTGCATCAAAGGCGCTAAAGAGATCGCAAAGCACAAGTTGAAGAGCGGGCTTCACAAACGGTACAGAAGGCATGAATTCTCTGAAAGTGAAGGGCCTTCAGAACCGATTGAAGTCACCAGCTTTGACTGTGAGAAGAAAGAAGTAGTCAATCGTCCTGGCTTTTGCAACTGGTGAGTTTGGTGAAGCATTTCGTAAACTGCGTCGCTATGCTGTAAATCCTCGTCATTGCGTTATAGTCATTGCATTCCATTCACCACTGCTGACAAGGAAGATATACTGGTGTCCTTTCCATGCAACGGAGGACAGTTGAGCGATGCTGGCTGGACAGCTGCTCAGCAACAAGATCAGCAGCGCCTGTACTGTTGTCTTACCTGTTTACCACAGCTCAAAGAAGCCGCATCGCATCAGCAGCACATTACAACGTGCATTCGAAAGTACATTCCAAATCCTGATGATTTCAACTGCATTGCTCCATCCAAGCAATTGTCATGCAGCGGTTCAACGGAAGCAGATGGACAGTCAAAACTGTTGACGCAAGCGATATTGCGTCATCATGAAATGGCTCAAAGTAATTCCTCGAGATTCTGCAGAGGATTGAACATCTCTGAAAACCCAGGTAACTCTAACCTGTAAACCTATCAGGCTGAGTTGTGTGGGAGGGGGTGGTGGTGGTGTCGAGTTTGCTGGCCCGAAAGTGCGGGGGAGGTACATAGATGCCCAGAAGAGGAAAATGTTGAACCAAACAATCCTACGTGCAAATGAACACTGGTTGCCAATTTTTTTTTTGTGCATGTCTGCAGTCTAGGTCATGGGTTCCATCCAATGTTGCGTCGCTCGCTCATGAACAGAGTGCGCCGAAAACGCCGACTAGCGGACTAACGCAAGCGTGCAGTCCCATTGAGAAGCCTGTGCGGCGAGCGTTGCACACGTCGATGCAGCTAGCGCCTTCGCTTGCGAGCTGAATTGGCCTGGCAGTCGGCGCCACGTATTGCGCGCATACATTGATTGCGCTTGTGTCGTTCTTACGAATCGTCTGCTGTCTGACTGACGACAGTGCAGTGCACTGCACATCGTCTGGTGACGACTGTTGTGGCTGTGTTGTTGGCATAGTGGTTGAGCTACAATTACACGGCTTGTTGAGCTGATTTGCACCGCGAAAAATGTTTGCAGAGTTTGTTGTGAGCCTGACTAGCACACTCTTTGCCACGTGAGTAAAATTGACGAATTGGTAAAACTCAGTCAGAAGACGCGTCTCTCAACACCCCACCCCCTCCACCAGCTGTTTCCAGTATTTGCAACCTCTTGAGAATGATACAATTGCATGATTTGAGGGTCAAGCGTCCAGAGTGGCTACGTTACTTTGCCCTATGTTGACAACACAGACAGTGGCGGATCCAGGGGTGGGGGAAAGGGGGAATACCCCCCTGCCGAAATCGGAAATCTAGGGGGGAAAGGGATAGGCGGTGGGAGAAGAAACACGTCTAATGGATCTAGTTTTCAGCATAAAATTGCTTGTAGGTGGCCATAAACAGCAACATTTTTGCCTGCGGCGCCGTTAATCGTCAAAATGGACCGATTAGGTGGCCAAGCCACTGCCAAAATGGCCCAAAATCCAAAAAGTTCAACAGGGTCCTCCCTTCTGCAAAATCCTTCCCCCTCCGAAACCTTTTTCTGGATCCGCCACTGAACACAGACCATATACCCCTTTTGGCGCCATGTACTTTGGTTCAACATTTTCCTCTTCTGGGCATCTATGTACCTCCCCCGCACTTTCGGGCCAGCAAACTCGACACCACCACCACCCCCTCCCACACAACTCAGCCTGATAGGTTTACAGGTTAGAGTTACCTGGGTTTTCAGAGATGTTCAATCCTCTGCAGAATCTCGAGGAATTACTTTGAGCCATTTCATGATGACGCAATATCGCTTGCGTCAACAGTTTTGACTGTCCATCTGCTTCCGTTGAACCGCTGCATGACAATTGCTTGGATGGAGCAATGCAGTTGAAATCATCAGGATTTGGAATGTACTTTCGAATGCACGTTGTAATGTGCTGCTGATGCGATGCGGCTTCTTTGAGCTGTGGTAAACAGGTAAGACAACAGTACAGGCGCTGCTGATCTTGTTGCTGAGCAGCTGTCCAGCCAGCATCGCTCAACTGTCCTCCGTTGCATGGAAAGGACACCAGTATATCTTCCTTGTCAGCAGTGGTGAATGGAATGCAATGACTATAACGCAATGACGAGGATTTACAGCATAGCGACGCAGTTTACGAAATGCTTCACCAAACTCACCAGTTGCAAAAGCCAGGACGATTGACTACTTCTTTCTTCTCACAGTCAAAGCTGGTGACTTCAATCGGTTCTGAAGGCCCTTCACTTTCAGAGAATTCATGCCTTCTGTACCGTTTGTGAAGCCCGCTCTTCAACTTGTGCTTTGCGATCTCTTTAGCGCCTTTGATGCACGTCCAGCAAACGCGGTCATTTCCTTTGTTACTCCATGGTTTCAAAATCCACTGATCAGACAGGCTCTGGGAGAACTTAGCATTCTTTTTAGTAAGCCTGTCACAGCCTTCCACACAACACTCTCTTTTGTGATCTGAACCTTCCATTTTTTGCACACCAGTCAACTACAAGTTTCTGCCATGCGACTGGCAAACGGTGCGCCAATACAGCTTTGAGAACGACACAAGCGCAATCAATGTATGCGCGCAATACGTGGCGCCGACTGCCAGGCCAATTCAGCTCGCAAGTGAAGGCGCTAGCTGCATCGACGTGTGCAACGCTCGCCGCACAGGCTTCTCAATGGGACTGCACGCTTGCGTTAGTCCGCTAGTCGGCGTTTTCAGCGCACTCTGTTCATGAGCGAGCGACGCAACATTGGATGGAACCCATGACCTAGACTGCAGACAAGCACAAAAAAAAAATTGGCAACCAGTGTTCATTTGCACCTAGGATTGTTCAACAGTATGCGGCGACTCTAAATCGCATAAACATTTAATATATAATCACCAAACACGCGAGAAAAACAAAAATATGACAGCACTTTTTGTGAGCAAATGTGCCAAAAACTCGTGTTTCGCGTGGTGTCACTCGGCATGCTGGACGCAGAGTGACGCCACTTGGCCAGTTGGTAGTCCCAGTGGGTCGGAAGAAAATAACAGCCCGGATTTGCGAATTTCCTCCCCAGCGTTGAGAACTAGATCTCCGAAAATTTGAATTTTTAGCCGATTTTGGAACCCGAGATCGCTTATCGGCGTCGTGCGGCCGGACCGTAGGGCGCAGCGGGGCGCACGATGCGGCATTCGAAAGAGGACGTCGAGGCGGTTATACGTAACCCATATTTTGCTAAATTCCAACAATTTTTTGATTAGAAACGAACCCCGAAAGTTTTGGTACCCATCGGCGCGAAAAGTGGATTTTCAGTTTTCGGCCCGACCCGCCATGGGGGTGCGAGTTGGAGTGGAGCTAAAATGGGGTGAAAATAACTTCAGGGCAATACCCGTAATCGTAGTCTTTTACATTTTTAATTTAGGCCTCTAATAAAAACTTTCACGCTGGGTGAAAATTTACGGTAAAGCCCGTTTTTTTGCACCGCGACAGAAGAATGCGACTGTTCTCGTGAAAATTCCAAAACCGGCTAAAAACTGTTAACGCCATCTTGTAGCCCGTGAAATTTTTTACTTAGCCCCCAACTTTGGTGCAAATCCGCCAGCGCGTTAGCGAGCGGCGGCGAGTGCGCAAAAACTGAACACGCGCGCCCATTATAAACGCGCGGAGTGGCACCCCCCGATTTCTTCATTAACTAAAAAATAAGAAAGGAAGTGTCATTGCTACCAATGCACATTCTCGTGCAGGTGCTGGCTATAAACCAAACAGTTCATAACAGTACAGTAAATCCTCCAATCATCGTGCCCTCAGGGCACTATATTTCCGACCTCACGTACCTGCCCGCCAAACAATAACCAAAAAGTAGTGTGCTGGGCAGTCTTGCACGGCCGGTGTCCAGCAGTAAATTTAGCGCTACCAACTGTCAACCAGGTATACCCTCGTGGGCACTATTGGAGGGGGCTCTATTAGAGGATTCAAGGTACATAGTCGTAGTACAGTCCCGTGTTGATCTTACCTGGGCACTCGGGTCGCTAGCGACACGAGTCGCAACTTGGGTCGCATACGACCCGCTTTGCGACCCACACAAAGTATATAGCGGTGAGTAGGATGGGAGATCTGGCGTCGTCCAGTCAGCGCGCAGTCACCCAGCGGGGGAGGAGACAGTGGGGGAAGGCGGGAGAGGAAACCTGTGGGGAGACTGGTTGGGCTCACACTGGGGGTCCACGACGCCGCTTCCCCGGTGCGCCTGATTGGCCGATTGTAAAAACGCAGTGGACGCCGCTCCCATCTATTCTTAAACACTAGGGTCGCAGCGTGGGTCGAATGCGACCCATGTCGCGACCCATGTCGTGAACCCAGGTAAGATCCGCACGGAACTGTAGGATGCGCTTGCCGTTTCTGCCGCCTAGCGTGCGTTCGATAGGCCGATTAGCATGCATTCGGCAGCTGGCAGGAATCCGACGCTCAAGCCTAACAGCGCTGATTCACGTCTGCTCTCGCGCTATTGAGATCGTCAGCCCGGCTCCGCTTTTGACAGTTGGCGCTGTCCAGACGGTCTCGGCTATTGAGAGGAGGGAGGTTGCAAAACTCCGAGCACAACTGTCCGACGTTCAATCGGCAGAAATTAAACGACTCGTGTTAGGGGCATATTCAATTAGGTAGTACACCCTGATTTGCATTCAATGATCATTCGCCGATGTCTCGTTTTTGCACACGAATACGACGTTGCATACAAATTTCGTGCTTAGAAGTCGCATTGCATGCACATATATCATTGCATTCAATGATCATTTGCCGATGTCTCGTTTTCGCACACGAATACGACGTTGCAGACAAATATTGTACTTACAAGCAATTGTACATACCTACAAAATTTTAGCTCAACCTATCCAGCACAACTCTCTGTGGCTGCTTCGATTAAACCACGTATGCGCGCAACCACGTATTTGCATAACTCACAGAGAACCAATTTCACCTTACAATGGAGTGATATCTGCATAGCACCATAAACCCTCTGATTAGCCGCTTGGGGCCAACTGTTTTATGCGGGTCATTGGAGGGGGATATATTTTTCGAGTGGGGGGCAGAATTTGAAGAACTCTATGTGTATGGTGAGCGCATACGTCTGCCCATGCAGCCCCCCTCCCCCCCCCCCCGCGCGCACACACACACACACACACACACACACACACACACACACACAACACACACAACACACACACACACACACACACAATGTCTAATGCCAGTGAGAAAAAGAATTAAGGAAAAATTTGCAGGTGGCTGCAAAAAAAGGTGAATATGTAGAGATAGATGAGATGTGAAAGGATTGCCATTGCGTTCTGGGTGAGTGAGCTCACACAAAAAAATGCCGAATATGTGACGTGTTGCAGCGTTTGGTTTGGTTTTATACACGGTTTGTTCAAACTGAAGTTGATCAGCTGCAAAGCGTAAGTGCCTATACATAAATGAGGCATGCCTTAATTGATACCCCTCTTTTTCAAACTGGGCTCCAACAAAAGAGCGTCACATATTCACCTTTTTTTGCAGCCACCTGCAAATTTTTCCTTAATACAGTGTTTTTTCGTAAGACAAACATCGATGCGTACTCTCTTAGCAATGTTCTTGAGTTTTCTGTCAAGGTCTACTCTTTAATGCAATTTTTGAAAGAACATTCTTCACAGTTGTAAAGAAAGTGTTGTTCTATCTCAAGAATATTTGTTGAACAGAACAAAAACAAAGAATTTAGTTTACAGACGCAAGAATGTTCTTGGCAAAACACGTCCATGTCCAAGAAACACTTTAATGTAACATTGCTCAAGTGCGATTCTTGACTTGCTTGTAATGAGCATTTTTGTGTTGAACTTTCTTTGCTCAAATTATTCGCTAGCTCTCGCATAGAGCGTGAAACAGAATGCAAACCTAACTTGCACAATAAACACAAATAAAAACCACAAACATGTTTACAACGCGCGTGCCTGCGCACGGTGCGTGCGCGCGAGCGTTGGTCTGTTCGTGCGTGTGTGTGCAGTGCATGCCTGCGTGAGTGCGTGCATGCAGCGAGCGAGCAACCGAGAGGGGTAAGTTTGTGAACATTTCTAAATGTCGAAACGTTGAAACAATGCAATTGCAATCGCTCAAAGGCAAAACAATCTGTTCAAACTACAGAATCTCACAACAAAACGTGTGATACTTATACAAGATAACGCATAACAACATATGTACAGCCTTCAATCAAAGATGGATACTGATCCAGAGGATGGTAATCCAACAGGTCTTCGTGCTTGATTATTTCATGTTCATTCGTAGAAGACACCACAAAGGACCAAAAATGTCTTTCCCAACTTCTTGTTAGTAACTTCATATAGATAAATAACACCTAAAGTGGAGATTTATCTTATAAGATTAAAAGTGCTCAAACAGCATAGTGGCATGCACGATAAAATAATGAAAAAAGGTGTAAGTAAAAGTTAAAATTTTAGTTCTATACCTTATTATGAAAAACGCACGCCCCATACAAATATGTCCAAAAAGTCGCAAATCCCGTATAGTCATTCTTGTTGATGATCAGAATTTGTCCACGTTCATATTGTTGGCCACATATTGTGACCTTTTTGGCAAATGACAGGAATCCACTAAATGTAGAGTAGATCTAAACGTTGAAAATTACGTTTCTGCAGTAGCCAAACATGCAGCAGTGGTGTAGCCAGGGGGCATAGGGACAAGAGCCCACGAAACTTCAAATCTGTTTTTTTAGTTGTTAAGAGGCCCTGCCTCCAACCAGGTCAGGCAGAGTCGCAGGAAGGGAATAGCGAAATCCTCCAATAAGAACCCCCTCCAATAATGCCGCCCGGTATGGTAAGGTTGAAGTGATAGACCCCCTCCCAATAGTGCCACTGGGTATGGCAAGGTTGAAGGTAATAGACCCCCTCCAATAGTGCCCCCCCCATAAGTGTTCCCGGGGTAAGGAGAGGTTGGGAAAAAATCGTGCCCCGGGGGAACTATTGGAGGATTTACAGTAAATGGCCCTGAGAGAGGGGGGGGGGGGTCCCAAACCAAAAAGTGAGTGGAGTTGAAGGTTGGGTCTGTGACTTGCCATATTTTTTAAATTGGACCTTGCAACAGAGCTTCGACACAATGAGTGCCACTCAGGAATCCTGGCTATGCCACAGACATGCAGATGCACATGGCAGCCATGCGTCACAAAAAGCAACAAGAATTCATGGAATCAATCAACTCGACTTATGCAAGCTATACTTTCACGGCCAAACACCAACCATTTTTGAAAGCATGGCTAGCTTCTCTGCGCTGGGTAGACTATTCACATGCACGTTTGATAAAGAATCAGCCGAAACTGTGTCCTTTTCGATGTGCCAACTGTATTGGTCATACATCGCACGAATTTGCAGCTTGGTGGCCAGAGAATGTGGAACATTGCGAAAGTTGTTCATTATACTCGCGTAACATTTCAGAAAATTGCCCTTGAGCTCTTTTATGCACACCTGCAATTCTGCAAATTGTACTACACGTGTAAATTAACAACAATAATTTTTACCCAGCGCAATTACATTGAATCCTCCAATATGGGTTCAGCTGCACTATTGGTGACATAGTGTTTAGTGATAAGGTTTAGTGACACAGTGTGTGCCATACACAGAATGCAATGTAAATTTAACAGTTTTTTAATAAATGATTGAACAAACCATGTTTTTGTATGGTGGCCCAAATTTTCTGGCATAGTAGCCATAATGACTCAAAAAATGCATTTTTGGTGTGACTGATAGATGTGGAAACAACTCTTGATATCGCAACAAGAACACGGCATATAAATGTTCAAAGCAATCAATCATTCCATCTGTCCAGTATTGTGCAAACAGAATGTCAGATATTGCGCGAAACTGGAGAAAGAACTGCCAGTATTCGTTGGATGGCTGGATCAAATGTGCAATCCAGAGTGGTAAAAATCTAAACAATTCTGCTAAAACACATGTATTTATTGACACACAAATCTGCAACAAAACACAATGCTCACGCCACATTCCATGGAAGTCTGCAGACATTGTGTTTAAGACAACAATCCAGTCATATAAAGAAGACAAAGTTAAACTGGCAGATAAAACATATCTGAGCAAAGTCCAGCATTGCAGCGCCTTTTGCTTGACACTGTACCCTTCACTCATGTTTATATTTGGAATTGATGAAGGTTTTGTTTTGAGATTGGTTGAGCCAAATTGAAAATCAGAGATCCTATTGTTCACATACTCAAGTGAGAAGTTTTTTTGAGCGATCAAATGATGGAGTACTAGCTTGATAATGCGTGGTGCGACGCCCTCCAACAGATCATGCATCAAATCACCGCAGTGATTTTGAATAACATGGAAGAATCTAAACAATGACGCCATAAACTACGTTTTTTGATTCATATGGAGAGGGCAATGCGATTCAAAACAATGGGTTCCTGGGTTATTGCCGATTTGTCAATACTAAGAGACTATTTGTCAATACCTCCAGAGACTGTCCCATTTTGGATATTGTCCAGAATGAACGCAAAATAACAACAGCGCTGCACAGTTTGGTATTTTGGGAGGGGGTGGAGGGGGGGGGGGGGGTTCTTACATAAACATCCGACAAACACGATTATTAGTACGAATCAGGCAAATAACTTGTCAAAAACTATACAAAGTTTTATCGCTTGCCCTTTTACCAAACACATTTCTAATTGTGCTTACCGAGAGTCTGATAGTGGGCAGTGTTGTTTTATTCCTGTTTCGGCTGAAGTTAGCTCTCCATTTAAAACTTTGCCGAGTTGATCACTGTACCCTTCAACAGTTCGAAGTTTCATTTTTGAATGATGCCGCACTTCTTTAAATTTCTCACGGGAAGTTTCACAGGTAATACATGGATATTGCACATTAAAACCTCCTTGAAATCCAAGAAGACAGTGCACTCCTGAATGCAATTTAGTTGAAGAGTTGTGGAAAAAAAGCGATTGCAGTGCTGGGATTCGAACCCAGGTCTCAGGGATTCCGGTCCTGGATGCTAACCACTACACCACATGCACACGCCTCCAATTTATGTAGCTCACCTAGTTAGGTCATAAAAATCATAACGGTCTGTTGTTGCGATAGTGCACATCAAGGTCAGCGCGTCACTAAACGAACTTTTTGAGGGATGATGGCTCATTTCAACCACCTGTTCTGGTGCATCAAACGTGCCATATGCCCCCCCCCCCAGTTACAGGTATGCCACACGTGAATGTATACATGGTTACCAACTCGAAGACTGGAGTACCCCTTCCCCATAGTATATCCGCAGGTAAGCATGCCCGCACGCACGCACGCACTATCCACAAACATGACAGTATATAAGCAACAAAGAGACATCATCAAAGCAAAGAAGCAAATCCACCTAAATTGTCTCCACTTGCCAGTGCTAAGCATCCTTTAATTTTCTGCTCACACTTGATACCACGATTTTCATAGATAACTCTAACCCCAGTGTTTTCTAGTGTTTGTATTTCTTCTGAAAACTTTTGAAGAACTGAGTGCATACCATGCCGCTGCAGGTCACCAGAATAGCAGACAGCTAAAACAAACCAATTGTGTTTAACAGCATGCTCAGATAAAAATGGCCATAATGAAGTTTAAAATATGAATATATATTATTTATTTATATTTTGCAACATAGGTGACCTTGAAGCATTTTTTCGGGCTTCAGCACACTATGATGATGCACACATAGACACACATAGAAATTGTTTGCCAAAAACCAAAATATAACCGACCATACCAAGGAGGTGAATATTTGCGGTGTTCTGCAACAATTTTGATGGAAGATTTCGAACAGAATAATAAAACACAGCAATTTTGTGAACAGTGTTCTTGCTTCCCAGTGGGTTGCACACTTCCAAGTCATCATAGTACAGATCGAGTGCAATTGCAGGCGAATTAGCCAGAAGAGGGTGTGTTTGCCAGCAGGTCCCATCCTGCAAGTGGCGCAAGGATAATTTATGATCACATAAGTGTCAGAGGGAAGAGACAGTGGCGTATCCAGGGGGAGGGCGAGGGCGAGTCAACAGTCAGGTACGTAGGTCTAGCACCCCCCCCCCCTGAAACCCCCGACACCCCCTGTCTTCGGACCCAACCTACACCTATGCCCCCCTCTTGTCCAAAATTCCGTACCTCAGCACTTAATATAACCCAGGTTGGACCTAAGCTGGGGGGGAGGTGGTGATTGGGTGGTCAGCGGGTCGTCATCCCTACTTCGTAATTCGCATCCGGATGGGGCTAGGGAAAGGGGGACAGACATCAAACCGATGGAACGGATATTTAACCTACCGTAAATCCTCCAATAGTGCCCCAGGGGGCACTATTTTTTCAACCTCTCCTTACCCGGGGGCACTATTGGAGGGGGGGCACTATTGGAGGGGGGGCTTCTATTATTTCAACCTAAAAATTTTGAATGGTAATTGGTAATGTTAGTTTCGCTGTCAAAATTGCCGATTTTTCAATGATGTTGATCACTTTTGCCACATTTAATGGTTGATTTACCCGCTAATAGTTGCTGAAACGTACTATTATTGGTTAGTAGTAGTGTGTATACACGATATAAATGTACCTACCACTATATTTTTGCCCATAAAAGGCACATGGCACAACATACCCCTTACCCCCGGGGGCACTATTGGAGGGGGGGCTCTATTATTTCAACCTTGCCGTACCCGGGGGCACGATTGGAGGGGGGGCACTATTGGAGGGGGGCTGTATTGGAAGATTTACGGTAATTAGGTAGATTGATTAATAAAATATTTGTTTTCGCAGCTTTTTGGGATGGCTTGGGACACTGTTGAGTTACAAGTGGTCAAAAACAATGCACTAATATATGTCGGAAACAAAACACAAAATGAAGAAAACGAAATCAAAACTCACGTAAAACTCTTCATAAATTCCGGACAAATTTCTCTGTGGAAGCAAATGTGCCTTGTACTGCTCCAATTTAAAAAGGGCCTCAAGAGAGGTGAGCAGAGGAACATACTGCCACTCATGATACGAAAAAACAAGGTGTGACTGCGCTCCCGCTGACGTGCACAAAAGCGGCAAACCAAAATTGATTGCAATTGGTTTAATAAAACCAAAATTTTTCTTAAAATAGGAATCTTGCTTGTACTGAGAATTGAAGTGCTCCAATAAATGTTTGCAGTCATTGAACACCTTTGTGAATTCTTTCAACTTTTCTTCTGAGACGTGTGATGAAACAGCTTCAAAAATACTTTGACGAAGCTGATCAATCAACGCTTGAATTACCTCCTCGGTGAGTGATACTGCTTGCAATGCTGCAGTCGTTGTCACAGAACTAGACGAACGTAGCTGTGCAACAAACCTGAACGTTCTGCGGTTTTGGAAATACCGTACACCCTATCATTAGCCCCGCAAAGGCTAATTGTTTCGTTCGAGCCACAGGAGGGTGTATAATTATAGGAGGGGGGGGAGGGTTAATAATTGGGAGGGGCTTACCAAACTGGAAGAGTCGATGTGTGGGGAGCTTTGTTGGCGCAAAGCGTGTTGAGGCGATTTTTATATGAAAAGTCGCTGCACACATACGTTGGTACTCTCTATTTTCTTATGGCCCATTTAGAGAGGGTGTGTCATTATAAGTGGTCTTGGGAGGGTGTATAATCATAGGGGGCTAATTATGAGGAAGCGGGCTAATTATGGGGTTTGAGTGAGGGGCCCAGACCCAATTTGCGGCCCCATCCTTGGAAAGGATGGTTTACGGAAACCATGCGTTGGACTACGGAAACCATGCGTTGGACTACGGAAACCACGGGGCATCGGAGGTGGGCGACCGCTCGCCCCAACCTTGGAAAAGGATGGTTTACGGAAACCATGCGTTGGACTACGGAAACCACGACATTGGAGCAGCCTTTCCTCTGGGGGCGGCGTTGTCGGTCATGTCGGTGTTACAAGTTTCCGTGGTCCAAGCCCACCCTTTCCTCTGGCAGCGCGCTTGTCGGTCGTGTCGGTGTTACAAGTTTCCGTGGTCCAAGCCCACCCTTTCCTCTGGCAGCGCGCTTGTCGGTCGTGTCGGTGTTACAAGTTTCCGTGGTCCAAGCCCACCCTTTCCTGTGGCAGCGCGCTTGTCGGTCGTGTCGGTGTTACAAGTTTCCGTGGTCCAAGCCCACCCTTTCCTCTGGCAGCGCGCTTGTCGGTCGTGTCGGTGTTACAAGTTTCCGTGGTCCAAGCCCACCCTTTCCTCTGGCAGCGGGCTTGTCGGTCGTGTCGGTGTTACAAGTTTCCGTGGTCCAAGCCCACCCTTTCCTCTGGCAGCGCGCTTGTCGGTCGTGTCGGTGTTACAAGTTTCCGTGGTCCAAGCCCACCCTTTCCTGTGGCAGCGCGCTTGTCGGTCGTGTCGGTGTTACAAGTTTCCGTGGTCCAAGCCCACCCTTTCCTCTGGCAGCGCGCTTGTCGGTCGTGTCGGTGTTACAAGTTTCCGTGGTCCAAGCCCACCCTTTCCTCTGGCAGCGCGCTTGTCGGTCGTGTCGGTGTTACAAGTTTCCGTGGTCCAAGCCCACCCTTTCCTGTGGCAGCGCGCTTGTCGGTCGTGTCGGTGTTACAAGTTTCCGTGGTCCAAGCCCACCCTTTCCTCTGGCAGCGCGCTTGTCGGTCGTGTCGGTGTTACAAGTTTCCGTGGTCCAAGCCCACCCTTTCCTCTGGCAGCGCGCTTGTCGGTCGTGTCGGTGTTACAAGTTTCCGTGGTCCAAGCCCACCCTTTCCTCTGGCAGCGCGCTTGTCGGTCGTGTCGGTGTTACAAGTTTCCGTGGTCCAAGCCCACCCTTTCCTGTGGCAGCGCGCTTGTCGGTCGTGTCGGTGTTACAAGTTTCCGTGGTCCAAGCCCACCCTTTCCTCTGGCAGCGCGCTTGTCGGTCGTGTCGGTGTTACAAGTTTCCGTGGTCCAAGCCCACCCTTTCCTCTGGCAGCGGGCTTGTCGGTCGTGTCGGTGTTACAAGTTTCCGTGGTCCAAGCCCACCCTTTCCTCTGGCAGCGCGCTTGTCGGTCGTGTCGGTGTTACAAGTTTCCGTGGTCCAAGCCCAGCCTTTCCTCTGGCAGCGGGCTTGTCGGTCGTGTCGGTGTTACAAGTTTCCGTGGTCCAAGCGCACCCTTTCCTCTGGCAGCGCGCTTGTCGGTCGTGTCGGTGTTACAAGTTTCCGTGGTCCACAGCAGCCTTTCCTCTGGCAGCGCGCTTGTCGGTCGTGTCGGTGTTACAAGTTTCCGTGGTCCATACATTTTTTTCAAAAAACGTGCGGGTTGACGACTATGCAAGACACCGTAGTCTACGGCGTGGTTTCCGTGGTCTGTATGATGGTTTCCGTGGTCCACATTTTTTTTTTCAAAAACGTGAGGGTTGGACGACTATGTAAGACACGGTAGTCTACGCCATGGTTTCCGTGGTCTGTATGATGGTTTCCGTGGTCTATATGATGGTTTCCGTAGTCCATACATTTTTCTTCCAAAAACGTGCAGGTTGGAGCAGCATGTAAGACACCATAGTCTACGGCGTGGTTTCGTGGTCTGTATGATGGTTTCCGTGGTCCATACATTTTTCTCAAAAAGCGTGGGGTGTGGACGACTATGTAAGACACCGTAGTCTACGACGTGGTTTCCGTGGTCTGTATGATGGTTTCCGTGGTCCACATTTTTTTTCCAAAAACCTGAGGGTTGGACGACTGTGTAGACAGCGTAGTCTACGCCATGCTTTCCGTGGTCTGTATGATGGTTTCCGTGGTCTGTATGATGGTTTCCGTGGTCCATACTTTTTCTTCCAAAAACGTGCGGGTTGGACCAGTATGTAAGACAGCATAGTCTACGGCGTGGTTTCCGTGGTCGGTATGATGGTTTCCGTGGTCCATACGTTTTTTTTTCAAAACGTGCGGGTTGGACGACTATGTAAGACACCGTAGTCTACGGGGTGGTTTCCGTCGTCTATATGATCGTTTCCGTGGTGTCGGTCTGTACAGTCGACTTTTAATCAAAGATTCCAGAACGTTTCGGCATTCCCCAGCGCAGATTCGCTCAAAGTTTGGCGGAGTTCGGTTAGTCGCAAATTTAGTGCAGAAGTGAGACACGGCGCTGGCGAACTGGTACGGATGGGCGCGGTTCCGCCCCCCCCCCCACTTGCGTTGACGACAAATCTGAAAAGAGGCAAGCAGGCGCGTAGCGCACTCTGTCTGATACTATGTCTGCTTGTGAGTAATAAGCCTGGCACTCCGTTTGGGGGTTCTCGACGGCGCGAGCGGCGGCTAGGCATCCAGCGCTTAGCACCATTGTGCTCTGGTCAGCGGGTCGGCCGGCACGTGCGCGTGCGTCGTAATGGCGACTGGGCGGAGGAGCTCGGCCAGCGCGCGCAGACGCACATACAACAGTACATACGTACATACATTCGCTCAAAGTTTGGCGGAGTTCGGTCAATCGCAAATCTAGTGCAGAAGTGAGACACGGCCCTGGCGAACTGGTACGGATGGGCGGCGTTGCGTCCCCACCCCCCACTTCCGTTGACCACAAATCTGAAAAGAGGCAAGCAGTCGTGTAGCGCACTCTGTCTGATACTACGTCTGCTTGTGAGTAATTAGCCTGGCACTTCCGTTGGTGGTTCTCGACGCCGCGAGCGGCGCCTAGGCATCTGGGCCTCAGCAGGATTGTGCTCTCGTCAGCGGGTCGGCCGCACTCGCGCACGCACGCACGGACGCACGCGCGCGCGCACGCACGCACGCACGCACGCACGCACGCACGCACGCACGCACGCACGCACGCACGCACGCACGCACGCGCACACACACACACACACACACACCCAGGCACAGGTTTGAACAACAGTAACTCATGATATGCCCAAACGTGTCCAAGATTTGCACAAAATTGAACAAACCCAACAGTCGATGAACGGCACAAGCTCGGCACTACACGCGCACCTGCTAGCAGCTGGAAGCAAGAATGGTAAGACAGCTGGTAAGTGTCGGTCTGTACAGTCGACTTTTAATCAAAGATTCCAGAACGTTTCGGCATTCCCCAGCGCAGATTCGCTCAAAGTTTGGCGGAGTTCGGTTAGTCGCAAATCTAGTGCAGAAGTGAGACACGGCGCTGGCGAACTGGTACGGATGGGCGCGGTTCCGCCCCCACCCCCCACTTGCGTTGACGACAAATCTGAAAAGAGGCAAGCAGGCGCGTAGCGCACTCTGTCTGATACTATGTCTGCTTGTGAGTAATAAGCCTGGCACTTCGTTTGGGCGTTCTCGACGGCGCGAGCGGCAGCTAGGCATCCGGCGCTTAGCACCATTGTGCTCTGGTCAGCGGGTCGGCCGGCACGTGCGCGTGCGTCGTAATGGCGACTGGGCGGAGGAGCTCGGCCAGCGCGCGGAGACGCACATACAACAGTACATACGTACATACATTCGCTCAAAGTTTGGCGGAGTTCGGTCAATCGCAAATCTAGTGCAGAAGTGAGACACGGCCCTGGCGAACTGGTACGGATGGGCGGCGTTGCGTCCCCACCCCCCACTTCCGTTGACCACAAATCTGAAAAGAGGCAAGCAGTCGTGTAGCGCACTCTGTCTGATACTACGTCTGCTTGTGAGTAATTAGCCTGGCACTTCCGTTGGTGGTTCTCGACGGCGCGAGCGGCGCCTAGGCATCCGGGCCTCAGCAGCATTGTGCTCTCGTCAGCGGGTCGGCCGCACTCGCGCACGCACGCACGGACGCACGCGCGTGCGCACGCACGCACGCACGCACTCCTAACATTTGAAAAGTTGAAGAAAGTCATCCTTCTTTCTGCAAAATCCGTCCCCCTGCCCTTCAAATGTTTTTCTGCATCTGCAAATGGAACTTCTTGTTGGCTTAAAGAGTGATTGATTGTTGATCAGAATGTATTTGTTTATTTAATTGTTGCAGTTCTTGCTGGTGATCTCGCGAGTGCCAAGAAAGAGAGAAGTGGTTGTGGCTCGTGTGACATTCCAATTGACTTTTTACACTACAGTTCATCTTTTTCTGTATTGTGATTTTAGTTGTATGCTGCATGTGCAAGAGCCAATGTAGATCGTGAACTGTCCAAACGTGGTGTAGAGCACAGTGGTTGATGTGACCAGATCAAAAGAAGGTGTAAATAGTACATATAAACTTGTAGACTACGAAAACCATCGTGTAGACGGAAACCATCGTGTAGACTACGTAAACCACAGTATAGACTACAGTGTCTTGCATAGTGGTCCAACCCGCACGTTTTTGAAAAAAATGTATGGACCACGGAAACCATCATACAGACCACGGAAACCACGCCGTAGACCACGGTGTCTTACATAGTCGTCCAACCCGCACGTTTTTGGAAAAAAAGTATGGACCACGGAAACCATCGTATAGACCACGGAAACCACGTCGTAGACTATGGTCGTCTTACATAGTCGTCCAGCCCGCACGTTTTTGAAAAAAAAATGTATGGACCACGGAAACCATCGTACAGACCACGGAAACCACGCAGTAGACAACGGTGTCTTGCATAGTCGTCCAACCCGAACGTTTATGAAAAAAAAGTAAGGACCACCGACACCATCGAACAGACCACGGACAGCACGCCGTAGACCACGGTGTCTTACATAGTCGTCCAACCCGCACGTTTTTGAAAAAAAATGTATGGACCACGGAAACCATCATACAGACCACGGAAACCACGCGGTAGACTACGGTGTCTTGCATAGTCGTCAACCCGCACGTTTTTGAAAAAAAATGTATGGACCACGGAAACCATCGTATAGACCACGGAAACCACGTCGTAGACCGACAAGCCCGCTGCCAGAGGAAAGGGTGGGCTTGGACCACGGAAACTTGTAACACCGACACGACCGACAAGCCCGCTGCCAGAGGAAAGGGTGGGCTTGGACCACGGAAACTTGTAACACCGACACGACCGACAAGCCCGCTGCCAGAGGAAAGGGTGGGCTTGGACCACGGAAACTTGTAACACCGACACGACCGACAAGCGCGCTGCCAGAGGAAAGGGTGCTTTGGACCACGGAAACTTGTAACACCGACACGACCGACAAGCGCGCTGCCAGAGGAAAGGGTGGGCTTGGACCACGGAAACTTGTAACACCGACACGACCGACAAGCGCGCTGCCAGAGGAAGGGTGGGCTTGGACCACGGGGAAGCTGTAACACCGACACGACCGACAAGCGCGCTGCCAGAGGAAAGGGTGGGCTTGGACCACGGAAACTTGTAACACCGACACGACCGACAAGCGCGCTGCCAGGGGAAAGGGTGCTTCGACCACGGGAAACTTGTAACACCGACACGACCGACAAGCGCGCTGCCAGAGGAAAGGGTGGGCTTGGACCACGGAAACTTGTAGCACCGACACGACCGACAAGCGCGCTGCCAGAGGAAAGGGTGGGCTTGGACCACGGAAACTTGTAACACCGACACGACCGACAAGCGCGCTGCCAGGGGAAAAGGGTGCGCTTGGACCACGGAAACTTGAAACACCGACACGACCGACAAGCGCGCTGCCAGAGGAAAGGGTGGGCTTGGACCACGGAAACTTGTAACACCGACACGACCGACAAGCCCGCTGCCAGAGGAAAGGGTGGGCTTGGACCACGGAAA
>JASAMY010002025.1:10000-58350 GCA_030248085.1 Paralinhomoeus sp. GSCO2_6 | reverse complement strand
GAATATGTGACGTGTTGCTGCGTTTGGTTCGGTTTTTATACACAGTTTGTTCAAACTGAAGTTGATCAGCTGCAAAGCATAAGTGGCTATACATAAATGAGGCATGCCTTAATTGATACCCCTCTTTTTCAAACTGGGCTCCAACAAAAGAGCGTCACATATTCACCTTTTTTTGCAGCCGCCTGCAAATTTTTCCTTAATACAGTGTTTTTTCATAAGACAAACATCGATGCGTAAAACCTATACAGGCACACGCATGCACGCACGCACGCAGGCAGGCACGCACGCACACATGCATGCACGTACGCACGCGGGCACGCACGCACACATGCATGCACATACGCACGCACGCACGCATGACATATGTACCATGTATGACATATGTAGCATGCTTGGTAGAATCCCTCGAGTGCAGTAGGAGACACTCATTGTATAGAATGTGAGCATGTGGATTGAAAATAGGTACGAATGTATTTTTCATTGACCAAAGTTGTGCACAACTAATTGTCATGCAAATGATACAAAGCAGGATGACCTATCAGCAAATGGCACAGCATGCAGAGAAACTACAAACAGAAGCCTCTGCTGATAATTGTTGTGTGCGTGCGTGCGTGCGTGCGTGCGCAGTTGTGCTATATTGCTACATCGTAGCATAGTGATGTAAAGAATCAAAATGATCGCTATAACTAGGCGGTCAACTTTTGTGTTTTAGCCGAAGTGATGCGACGTACCCACATCGAGTTTTTTGGTGAAGCAGCCGATTTGATGGTGTGCGTGCGTGCGTGCACATCTGCAGTGCCATATTGGTTCGTCGGAGCATAGCAGTGTAAAGAATCAAAATAATCTACACGTGCAGCCGGTCAACTTTCGTGTTTTAGCCAAAGTGATCCGACCTACCCATATCGATATTTATCGATTATTCCGGATGTGAAAATATTTTGGTGCGTCGGATCATGTTGACTTCAAGGAATGAAATGTTCGCCATCGAAGGGCAATCAACTTTATTATTGATGTTAATGCCCTCCGACGTAACCACACCAAAATATCGCCATTTTTCGTTTTCGGTATAATGGGGAGAGGCATTTTGGTGCGTTCAATTTGGTCCAATTGTCAAAAGGGGTCTATTCCAGGTCATGCCGAACAACTTTTTCCTTTATAGCAAAGCTCTGTGATAAGCCGTTAGCACGCCTATTAAGGACAAACTTTTTGGGCGATATTTTTAATTGCTAATAACTCATTATCGGGGGCGAAGTTTTAGGTTCAGTGACTTGGCATAAACTTTCCATAAGCAGCTGTTCAAGAAAATCAAAAAAAAATTGGGGGTTAATTAGGCACTTTTTTGAGATTTACTCTTGGTAGAAACCACCCCAAAAAAAACGACTATGTCCGAAAAAACGCATAAAATCGGCGATATCTCGAGTTTGGTAGGACGCAGAGACGATTCCTTTGGTACGCAAAAATTGCCATCATGGTTCGCTTACACATGCCAAGTTTCATTCCTATTGCCCACGGCACTAGCGAGTGGCGCTCCAAAAACTGGGAGGAGAACACGAAAAAAAAAGACACTTTTTGGAAACATTTTCGGGCGTACCCCTTTAACGCGCAGCAATACTGCAACGCGCTGTGGCACGTACGGTCCCCCGATGAGTGCGCTTCTTTTGACCCATAACGCGCCAAAATCGGTTCAGCCAATCAAAAGTTATAGGCGATCAAAAATCCGAATTCTCGCGCGCGCAAGTTGTCACATATTAGGGTTGTACGCTGACGCGTACACCCTGATAAATAGGCTCCAAACAGTGTTATTTAGCTGTTTTATGGTCATATAACACTGAAAAGCACTGAAATACACCAACATTTACTCACTTTTATCGTTTTAGACTGAGTGAAAATCCCTTGGTAAAATTCTGGGGGGGGGGGGGTGGGGAGGGGCGGTGGGAGGGGTTTGAGGGGAGTTGGAAAAATTCTGCGGGGGCCCCCCAACCCCCCCCCCAGTTACAGGTATGATTCTGGGGGTGGGGGAGGGTAAGCAGATTTGAAGGCGGAGGGGTGTCAGAAGGAAAAAGTGTAGCTAAATAGGGTCTAAATAGGCACTTTTTGGTCAAAAACGGGTTAAAAAATCTGGGGGGGGGGGGTTGGGGGGGGCTGGGGGAGGGTAAACGTCCCAGTGGATTGGTGGTAAACCCCTCCCCCCCCCCCCAACCGCCCCAGTTATATATGTATGGAGGGTCCCCTGTACACAGTAAAAGCCTCTGTAAAAGCCGCGCCTCACCACGCCACAGCAGCAATCGTTCACAGCTACATGCAGTATCTTTGGAAAATCATCTCTTTTTTAGAAGATGGCGTATACACTTGCGGCGGGCAAAAGGCTGAAGCGGTCGAGATCGGCCAAGATTGCACCAACGAGTGCTACCACTACTCGTTCAAGAATGACATGTGGCGCCAGATAACCCCACTGCCCCAGCCGCTGCTTGGGACAACATCGGTGTTTCACGACGGACAGCTTTACATCCTCGGTGGCTATGGTAACAAAGGATTTACGGCCGATGTCTGGAGGCTCGATGTCAGCAGTGGCAAGTGGCAGGCGCTCAAGCCGCTACCCAAGCAACTGTAGCAAAGTACGGTACACACTCCAATAGGGCCAATGGGGCAATAAAGGTTCAACCTCCTTATACCTGGGGCACTATTGGAGTGGGCCATTGGAGGATTTATTGCTTGTTGCAGTCAACATTACCCATTTTTCAGTGCTTTTGTTTGGAAGCATTCTAATTCTCAATATTCATCGTTATAAGTTCGGATAAACACATTGAAAGTGGGCGAGTGGGGGGGGGGGCTGGAAGATTGGGGGACGAGCTGGAGCAAAAAGTGGCAGGGGATAGCTGGCCATTTTTTGACTTACCGTATACTGGTATTTTTGGTCAAATTGTGGTCTAAATAGTGTTTTAGCTGTTTTATGGTCAGATAACATTGAAAAGCACTGCTAAACACCAACACTTTTATCGTTTTAGACATAGTGAAAATCCTTTGGAACGATTCTGGGGGTGGGTGTTGGAAAAAGACGATTCTGGGGGGTGGGTGTTGGAAAAAGTAGTGGGGGTGGGTGGTACTCCCCCCCAGTTACAGGTATGCGTCTCGTGCCTGAGCTCATCCTCTTGTTTAAGGGGGTACGGTCGCGCGCGGCTGGTGGAAGCGGGTCGCAGCGAGTTGGCCATTCTCTACTGCGGCGGCTTTCGAGACAAGGCCAAGGCCGAGTGCTGGCTCTACGACCTCGCTCGCGACGACTGGCTGGCGGCATCGCGTCTGGCCAGCCCACGGAGCTCGTTGGGGCTCGTCAGCTGCGGCGGCAACGTCTACGCCTTTGGCGGATGGAACGGCAAGGACTCGATGGCGTCCATCGAGAAGCTGGGCCGCTTCAGCTGGAACACTCTTGCGACGACGCTGCCCGCCAAGAATGGCGAGTTCGGGCTCGCCTGCTACTGACCACCTCGCACATACCTGTAACTGGGGAGAGTGGATTACCCTCCCCACTATTTTTTGAACACCCCCAACCCAACCCGACAGAATTTTCCCAAGAGATTTTCACAGTCACCCCGTCTAAAACGATAAACGTGAGTAAATGTTGGTGTATTTTTTAGTGCTTTTCAGTGTTATATGACCATAAAACAGCTAAATAACACTGTTTAAACCTTATTTATACCCATTTTTGACCACCATAACTAAAAAATGACCAGCTACCCCCCCCCCCACACTTTGCTCCAGACACCCCCCCCCCAATTCGACCGTTTACCCCCACCCCAGCCCCACTCTTCCAGACCCGGTTACAGGTATGACCTCGCAGACATAGACTCATTTTTACCATAAAGTACCTAGGTATATATAAATAAAAAGAATTGTCAGCTACCCCCACATTTTGCTCCTGCTGCCCCCCCCCCCTTCCACTCTGGCAGGCCCGGTTCTAGGTAGGCCACAGGAGTGATGTCTAGCAGATCAAATGACGTCTAGCTATACGCGTACTGTAGCTCGCACGTCCATGCAAATGATTCTGCGAATATATTTTTACTCCCCTGATTTTATGCTAACTTCCCCCCTAAAATAGATGTTTGACCCCCCTATTGGTCAACCCCCTAATCGAATCACCCCCTAACTAAACGTTTGACCCCTCAAAATATGTTTTACTCCACTGATTAGTGATTAGATGTTGAAGATGGAATAGATGGGGGACGATTGTGTGCAAGATGGTGGAGCTAATGGTCAGCTCGCAATTGATTTCGCACAGCCGAGTCGCTGACTCTCTGCAGTTGGCACGCAGCGCGTGCGCCCAGCAGTTCCCACAACTCGGCAGTTTACTCGTTCTCGGCAGCGATGGGTGAGGGTGAGAAGTGGACGTTGAGCTCTCGAGCGCAGCGCACAACCTCATTCAAAGGAACGCGTCGTCGCCGGCGTCTTCATTACTGGCGTCGACAATCGCAAGCGGATTGTACTCGCGATTGTAGTGTACTCACAGCGCTAACTACTATAGATAGTAGAGGAAACCCGCTCCAATTCAGCTTGTATGTAGCTAGCGTCCGAGCAGATGATAGCAGATGGTGCCGATAGGGGAGTCAGTCCCCCAGGATCGGGCTGACTGGGTCTCATCTCTCATTAGCAGCGGTCAATAATGTGTGACCAGAGAAAGGCCCCGCGTTCATGGAAGTGGCCAACAAACTATTGAGGATGCATTGGATGTGAGGTGGCGCTGTCACGAAGAGACGGAAGTGCGGAAGACGGTGTAATCAGTGGGGTTAAACATCTATTAAGGGGGGTCAAACGTTTAGTTAGGTAGGGGGTCAATCGATTAGGGGGTGGACAAAAAATGGGCATCAAACATCTGTTTTATGGGGGAACTTTGCATCTAATTAGGTTGGTCGAAAACTGGTGGCCCTTTGATGTCAGCGATGACACCTCGCTGTTGACAACATTACGACTTTGTTCTATGGTGTTGGAATCAAATGTTATTCAAGGTAGAGAATGTCATTCTTCTCCACGCCACTCATCTTCCTGTGCGCCGGACGGTTGGCAATTGGCATCCGAGGTGGATGAAGCGGTCGAAGAGTCAATGCCACTGTTTGAGCTGCGTGACACAGTCTGCGTCGGCCCTCTCGCGTGGGTGAGGTACACTACTTGTCGATTCTCGGCACTGGCACCTGGTATAGCTCGCTTGCGGCGGCCTGGTAGCGTCGTCCACGTCTGTAGCCATTGACATAATCCCGGCACACAGTCACGCCAATGGTGCTATCAGTTTGGACGTGAAATCAGTGGGCCCTAGTGTGCGCTTTAGCCGACGGGCGAGCTGTTGCCTCGACAGTCTGATTCGCTTGACTCGACGTTATCAGTTGACTTACTGCCATTGCCTGCGTGGAGAAGCAGATTACTGAAATTGCCTGTGCCGAGAAGCAGATTATTGCCACTGCCCACAGAGAAGCAGATTATTGCCATTGCCTGCGTGGAGAAGCAGATTACTGCCATTGCCTGCACGGAGAAGCAGATTATTGCCATTGCCTGCGTGGAGAAGCAGAGCGGGGAGAGTCGAAGACGACGAAGACACGAAGACACGAAGATTGACGACGAGACGAAATGCTCTCCTGGCCACTACTTTGCGCCACGGTCAGCGTCGTGGCAGCTGCATCGGGCGCGCCTTTGGGGTGGAGCTTGGCCCCATACAACTGGGGGGGGGGGGTTAGGGCCCCCAGCCGGAATTTTACCCCTACCCAGCCCCCCCCCCAGACCCCCCCAGAATTTTCCTGAAGTTTTCCAACTTGTCTAAAATTGTACAAAGTAGTGTACTTTTCGCCTTTTTCAGTGTATTTTGGCCTTAAAACAGCTAAATAACGCTATTTCTAACCTATTTTAACGCATTTTTGACCTATTTTTGATTGAAAAGTGCCTATTTAGACACTATTTAGGAACATTTTTTTCCCTTCTGGGACCCCCTCCCTCTTCAATTCTGAGTACCCCCCCCACGCCCCCCCCCCCCAGAAGTCTCTCAGACCCCCCCCCCCCACTTCAAAAACCCGGTTACATGTATGCTTGGCCCCCGCTCAGGCGCATTCGACCGGTCTCCTCAGGCAACAATGGAAAACGTACGCATGCATTACACTGCAATGGTTTCCTCAACACACTTCCCCAGAGATGACAGTTAGAGAGCGTTATGCCAGTTATGAAACCTATGCGAACGGGTTGGCACTAGGGATGAGCATGGGCCGGGCCGGGCCGAAATTCCAGGCCCGTTTTTGCGGGCCGGGCCAGGCCAGGCCTGCTTGGAGATTCAAAGTGGAGAAGTCCATCACGATGGCGCTCCTGCCCACTGGGCTCGGAAGGAGTGGTTGAAGGAAACGTTTTCCGGCCATTTACTGGGCCGTAGCTATGCGTTTGACTGGCGGCTAAGGTCGCCTGACCTGACGACAGTCGATTTTTCGGCGTGGGGAATTGTAAAGGACGCTGTTTACTCTCAACGTTGGTCGAAGTGAATATAGCGATTGAGAATGGCTTTGCTGATTTCGTCGCTGAGTTGTGCTCAAAGATTTGCCGTTCCATCGCAGACTGCTGTGAAAAATGCATTGCTGTCGATGGCAGGCACTTTGAAAACCGTTGTTTTTGTGTGGATGCGAGTAAAAGTCAATTCGTTTGGCTGATTTGGCCGAAACTTTGCGCGTTCTAGACAAAGGTTTGGGGTATTACGTGCAAAAATTTCAAGATTTGCCAACGTGGAAGCGAGTGGCGAACGGTCAAAGTTGGCTCTGGCACGGCGGCCCACCCTGTATGTGTGCGCCTGACACTGTTGTAAAAAGCCGCGCCTTGTAAACAGCAGCAACAGCAATCGTTCACAGCTACATGCAGGCAGTATCTGTGGAAGATTATCTCTTCTTTAGAAGATGGCGTGTAGACTTGCGGCGGCGCCAAGGCCGAAGCAGTGGAGATCGGGCAAGATCACACCAACGAGTGCTACCACTACTCGCTCGAGAATGACGTGTGGCGCCAGATAGCCCCAATGCCCCAGCCGTTGCACGGGACGACGTCGGTGTTTCACGAAGGACAGCTTTATGTCTTTGGTGGCAACGGTGACAAGGAAACTATGACCGATGTCCACAGGCTCGACGTCAGCAGTGGCAAGTGGCAGGCGCTCAAGCCGCTACCCCAGCCGCGGTACAAATGTAGCATACTCCAAGAGGGCTCATCCTGCTGCTTGAGTTTGTACAATGCAAAACAAGAATCATATGCTATTTCTTGCCACCAGGGGCACTATTGGAGGAGTGTGGGGGCCGCAACCAAAACCCATGGTTGGTCTCCTGCCCGAGCTCATCCGCTTGCTTCAGGGCGCACGGTCGCGCACTGCTTGTGGAAGTGGGTCGCGACGAGTTGGCCATTCTCTACTGCGGCGGCTCTCTAGCATACATGTAACTGGGGGGGCTGGGGGGGGGGGGGGGGTTGCCCGCCCCCCAGCCAGAATTTTACCCCTACCCAGCCCCCCCCAGACCCCCCCCCCAGAATTTTCCTGAAGTTTCCAACTTGCCAACAATTGTACAAAGAGTGTACTTTTTACCTTCTCAGCGCATTTTGGCCTTAAAACAGCTAAATAACGCTGTTTATAGCCTATTTTAAGGCATTTTTGACCTATTTTTGCCTGAAAAGTGCCTATTAGACACTATTTTGGAACATTTTTTCCCCTTCCGGGACCCCCTCCCTCTTCAAATCTGAGAACCCCCCCCCCCCACGCCCCCCCCCCAGAAGTCTCTCAGACCCCCCCCCCCACTTCAAAAACCCGGTTACATGTATGCTCTCTAGGCGGTGTGGTGGGCCAGGCCGAGTGCTCGGCTCTACGACCTCGCTCGCGACGAATGGCTGGCGGCTTCGCGTCTGGCCAGCCCACGGAGCTCGTTGGGGCTCGTCAGCTGCGGCGGCAACGTCTACGCCTTCGGTGGATGGAATGGCGACTCGATGGCGTCCATCGAGAAGCTGGGCCGCTTCAGCTGGCACACTCTTGCGACGACGCTGCCCGTCAAGAGTCACGAATTCGGGCTCGCCTGCTACTGACCAGCTCACAGGCACTGAATCGATTGATAGAAATTATATCGTATAACATACCTAGTAGGTACCTAAAACTGGGGGGCCCTCACACTATTTTTTAACACCCCCCCCCCCCAACCAACCCCTCCCCCAGGAATTTTCGATGGATTTTCACCATGTCTAAAACGAGCTACCCTGACACTTTTTGCTCCCCCAAAAGTGCCCCCACACTCTGCGAGACCCAGTTATGCGTAGGCTCACAGTAGTGACGTGTAGCGGATCAAACGATATCTAGCTAGCTATATACGCGCATTGTACATCGCACGTCCACGCAGACGATTCTATTCTTGAGCGACACTTGATTCTAAACTGCACCGATTGCATTTTGACTCCCTTTGATGTCAGCGATGACCCCCTCGCTGTTGATAACATTACGACTTTGTTCTATGGTGTTGAAATCAAACACCTGTTGGTCAACTTTGAAATCAGCCACACACGTCAGCTGAAGACGGTTCAACGCGCGCTCGCACCCACCACGTGCGTGCTGGCTCACTCATACCGAGGCCAATGCATCACACTGTATGGGTGCTTGCGCGCGAGCAATGCACCACTGTTGTATTTCTCATGTGTGACAAGAATATCCACTCGCAGTCGCGTTTGTACAGCAGGCTCATCGCTGCTCGGACGGACTAGGAAAGCGCGCTTGCTCGACCGGAACTGTGTCTGCCTTCAGTTGTACATTTTGTGCCTTCCCTACTCGTTTCTCAGTCATCTCACCGCCAACCCCTGATCACAATTCTACTGGAACAGAACATGCTCGCCTCCGAAGCAATAATGATTCTCTTGTTGGGATGGCTAGCGGTGCTACGCGTCCAGGCCTCCGCCCTACGCGATGGCACTGACATTTGCGAGCGGAAAGCCGACGTGGTCATCGATGGCATCAAGGGATTGGGCGGTACGCGTTAGTAATGCTGTAAGGGGGCAATTATACACAGTTTTTCAAAGCTTAGGCCTAAGCATCACCTAGCGTAAACTAAACCCTATAATTAGCCTTCCCCTGGGGCTAATTGTTTCATTCGAACCATCGGAGGGTGTATGCCGTAAATCATCCAAAGAACCCCTTCCAATGAAGTTTATGAACGCCCCCTCCCATCAACGCCCTGCCCCCCCCCCCCTTCAATGAACGCCCAGGGTAGAGGGTGTGTTGAAAACTGAACGCCCAGGGCGTTCATTGGGGGATTTGCGGTAATTATGGAGGGGGGCTCATTATAAAGGGTGACTAATAGACTGGAGGGGTCGACGTGTGGAGAGCTTTGTTGGCACAAAGGCGAAAAAGACGCTGTGCGCATACATACCATACCTGTAACTGGGGTGGGGTGCCCCCCCAGGTCCTAGGTTTGACCCTACCCCCACCCACCCCATCCCGCCCCCCCCAGCATTTTTAGGAACTTTACCATAGCTACTTCAATGGACAATAATTGTGTCTGGTACAGTGTTTTTGAGCAACTATCGACCAAGAAAGTACCTACGTATATTGCACTATTGAAAGTGAATTTTGACTTAAAAAGTACCTATTCTAGGGTTGTTACAGTGCATTTTTGACTGAAAATAGACCTAAAAGTACCTATTCCTTTTCCCCCAGACCCGCCCCCCCCCCCTTCGCCAGTTTTTCACCCCACCCACCACCCCCTCCAGAAAGTGCTCGAGCCCTCCCCCCAGGTCTGAATTCCCGGTTACAAGTGTGGTTTGAAAGTGTTTTCCTTTAAACGGGTGATAAATACTTTGAGAGAGGCTAATTCAAAAGGTTCCCAGAGGAACAAGCAAGTGTGCATTTGTGCGTGTATAACTACAGGTTCCATGTTCCGTCCGTGTTCCGTTCCGTTCCGTGTTCCGTTTCGTTCCGTTTCGAAGTTCCGAAGTGTTCCGTTCCGAAGAAGTGGCGCGCTTGCAGGCGTTTGCGTCTCTTCGCCAACGGCAGTCGAAGAGTGCTTCATGGGCGAGATCAAGGGCCGCGGCTTCTGCCCCCTCAACGACAAAGGAGAGTGGACCTACTGCTGCGTGCCCTACACCGAGCAGCAGACTCTAAGCGTCAACAATCAATGCGTGCTGTTTTGGAACGGTGCGCTTGGGATCCTCCTCCTGAGGAAGCCAGCTGACGATCTGGAAGGGAATGCACTCCACTCCAAATACAGTAGCGCCATAGGCCTGACGTTGTGCTTGGGAGGGATGGGGTCGTACCTGTATCTGGAGGGTTGGTGCACCCACAATTTTCCATCCCCCCACCAGAATTTTCCCAAAAAACTACTTACATAAGTCAAAAACTGCTCCGTTACCCGCCCACTTTTTGCTCCAGACACTCCCCCCCCCCCCCCCCCCCCCGAACCGCCACCCCCCCCCCCCCCAACTCTGCCAGACCCGATTATAAGTATGCATGTACATATGTAGGTATGGGTGGGGCTCAAGTGGAGGATTTATGTAATTTACAGTAGCCAAAAAGCAGTGGACGCCTCGAGTAACACTGGTGGTGGAACGGTCGCGCTCGTTTGAGGAGCCTGCAAGCTCCGCCTGGACGCTGAAGACGACTGCAAGCCCGCGTACAACATACACCCGTACCAATGCGGGGCCGGAGTGTGGGCCGACTCCCACCGCTACCAGTGCTGCGCGAAAGACGAGTAGTAGTGACGCAGCAGGCTGCAGCGACTCCCCATTCTTGAATTGATATGTTGCAGGCAAAAGCCGTCCGCCGGCAAAACGCGTCCGGACGGCTGTTGCCGGCCGCGCCAGGCAAAACGCGTCCGGACGCATTTTGCCTGCCCCTCCCCGGCCAAAGCCGTCCGGACGCCTTTTGGCTGATGCGGCCGGCAAAAACCCTCCGCCCCCCGCAGATGCAGTCCTGCGTTTATGTTGCGCTCCTTTACTACCCACACACAGACCACCCACCCCCACCCACCCGCTGACCAACGCAATCAGCACCGACAATCAATTGCAGGGCAGGCGCTTTCGTTTAGTAACATTTTATTCTGCTGTAAAGGATAACAATGACGTGTAGCAAGGAAAGATTTGTGGAAGCAGTTGCAGAGTACCACCGAACGCATGGAAAACAGAAAACCTGCCAGGTGCTACGACGAAGACCTCAGTAGCATATGTGAGTCGGTGCTGGAGTACCAAAAGCATGGAATACCGACAAGATCGGATGTTGGTGAAAAAGCCAACAAAACCGCCTACCGCCTTCTCAACAGATACAGAGTAGTTGAAACCGCAGCCGACCAACAGCTTCTCTGCAGGTCAACTGAAAAAATTTTTGTGAAGATGAACAAATTCTACGACATCTGCTTGCGCGCCCACCTGGAGACAGGCCATGGAGGAAGAGACACAATGGAACAAGTCATCAACAAGACCTACGCCAACATTCCCAGAGAATTGCTCAAGTCCTTCATCGGCCTCTGCGAGAACTGCCAGTTGAAAAAGACAATTCCGAAGAAAGGAGTCGTTGTTAAGCCCATTGTCTCCAATGCAATGAACAGTCGTGGCCAAGTTAATTTGATCGACTACCAAAGCCAGCCAGATGGAGACTTCAAATTCGTTCTTCATTACCAAGACCACCTCACCAAATTCTCCCAATTACGGCCTATGACCTCTAAGAGAGCAGTAGAAGTTGCTCAGAAATTGATTGAAATCTTTGGGACTTTTGGTGCTCCCCACATTCTCCAATCTGACTGTGTTCTATGACATGTATAAGCTCAATCCTGTCCGTGCGCTCGACATTTAAATGCTGATCCCATTTCCGTTCGTTGTTTGTGACACTGTACCGTACTCCGTACGCTCGATATTTTAATGCTGTTACGTTGCGTCCCAGTTGCGGTCCTTTGTGTTGTACAACGAACGATGTTCCTGTTTGTAACTCTGTACTGTACTGCTGAAAAAGCAGAGACGGACAAGACATTAGCAAATGGAGCGCAACATAAACGCAGGACTGCATCTGAGGGGGCGGACGGCTTTTGCCGGCCGCGTCAGGCAAAAGGCGTCCGGACGGCTTTTGCCGGGGAGGGCAGGCAAAGTGCGTCCGGACGCGTTTTGCCTGGCGTGGGCAAAAGCCGTCCGGACGCGTTTTGCCGGCGGACGGCTTTTGCCTGCAACAGATACATAGGTACGCCATGCTATCTCGTTTCACTGTCCTCTATTTCTCTTTGATCCTGGGAGTGCTGGATGGAACTCGCAAAGATGTCTGATCGTGCAGCGGTGCCTCACAACACGCATAGCGGTATTGGATGCGGAAACTGCGCATGCACATACAGGTTTCTGCTGGAGCATACCGTAAATCCTCCAATAGAAGCCCCCTCCAATAGTGCCGCCGGGGCAAAAAGTGTCCTGCGATTTGTGATGTAAAAGTGGTGTGTACACAGCTATGGCCATTAATGAATGACATTCTAGGTACTTTGAACTGTTAATCACCTAAAAAAAGCAAAAAAAATCTTATTGTGCCCCCGGGTAGAGTGAGGTTGAAAGCATAGTGCCCTGGGGGGCACTATTGGAGGCACCGTTTAGCAGTTGAATAATTACAGCAGTTCCTTGATATCCCTTGATAATCCCTTGATCGCGCAATCACCTCTGTGCGTTGTCGCCCCGTTGCAAAAACAGTTGAGGACGATTGGTTGGCATGACGCATCGCTGAGAGGCGTCTGCAGGGTGGCCCAAAAAGTACCCCCTTTTGTTTTTAGATTATCATGGTCCTCCATTGAGCCATTTACTTTTGACATTTGGAAATTTGGCACGCTTGTAGCCCCATTCAATCTATACACCCTCTCCAAATTTTATTGGAATCGCGCTCGGTTTTAGTGACTTACGTCAATTTTTCCATAGTCGCTCAAATTTCGAAGTGACGGACCACATTGAAGTTGCCCAAAAAAAGTACCCCCTCTCTATCTCGGGCGTTCCCAGTCGGATCTGCCTGAAACTTCGCAGCCTGAAAAGCACCCATATGCCCACCTCAAGTCTAAAATTTCAGCGTCATCCGTTCAGGCGCGCGTGAGTTTTGGATCATACAACATCCATTATCAACTGCACATTTGCGTCTTTTGCTGCTCAGCTTATTGTGAATATACTGTAACGATTATTTTGACTCTGTAAAGTAAAGACACACTGCAACTGCTGCGGGGACGTTGTCTCGACTTCATTGGCCCCTCTGAGTCGCTGGTAAACTCACCTGATTGCAAATCCTACCGGCTTGGAAAGTTTTGGAACAAAAGGAATAAAAGGACCAAAGGAACTTTGATAGACACTCGTCCTTCGGCAATCTCGAATCCCTCAAGGCGCAAATTTAGAAAGTATGGAAGAACTTGGATAAAGGTTGGATTCAAAACGTGATTTCCAATAAGTGGCACATCTTGTGGTCGCGTCTGAGCGCGGTTGTGTCTCTCAAGTCTCAATGGCTCACACATTGATCACTTTTCTGAAAGATTTAATCGAATGTTGTATGATCCAAAACTCACGCGCGCCTAAACGGATGACGCTGAAATTTTAGACTTGAGGTGGGCATATGGGTGCCTTTCAGGCTGCGAAGTTTCAGGGACTGGGAACGAATCCGCCTGGGAACGCCCGAGTTAAGGCCGATTTACAGCCGCCGGACCCGGACCCGGTCACGGACCCGGCCCCGGCCCCGGACTATCCGCCGGTCTTTTGTTAGAAATGCGCGCCTACACCCTCTTTTGAACGGGTACTTTTGTCGGTATGGTAGAAAACAATTCGAAACAAGCCTCGGCGCGACGACCGGCCAGCTCAACAGCGCCACTTCAGAGCTCAGCAAAAGCACAATTATAAAAGAAGAACAAAAATTACGTTCAATTCTAGCTCTCCCGCCTGGCAGCAGCGGACAGAAACTTCCAAGTGCGCTGTCAGAAACTTCCAAGTACCAAAAATTGCGCAATATCTGTACTCGGAAGGCGTTTCCGCCAGATTCAAAAAAAGACAGCGGACTAGTCCGCGGACTTTATTGAAAGTTGGTCAACTCGAGTCCGCGGATAGCCCGGCGGACTATCTGGCGGCTGTAAATCGGAAGACCGGGTCCGTGAGCGGGTCCGGCGGATAGTCCGGCGGACTATCCGGCAGCTGTAAATCGGGCTTTAGAGAGGGGGTTTTCGGCCACTTCAATGTGGTCCGTCACTTCGAAATTTGAGCGACTATGGAAAAATGGAGTTGATTCCAATTCCAATGAAATTTGGAGAGGGTGTATAGATTGAATGAAGCTACACGCGCGTCAAATTTCAAGTAAATAGCTCAATGGAGTTAGCTTGCGCGACGAAGGCGCTAGGGATGCGTGCGTGCTCACTCGCACCAAGGCGAACAATAATCACCCGTGCTTGCGCGCGGGAAATATACCAGTGGTGTATTTCTTCGGCTTGGTCGCTTTGCTCGCTTTGACCACACTCGCAGTCGCGTTTGAACAGCAGGCTCAGGCATGGCTCGGACTGACTACGAAAGCGCGTTTGCTCGACTGGAACCGTGTCTGCCTTCAGCTGTACATTTTGTGCCTTCACTACTCGTTTCTCAGTCGTCCCACCACCAACCCCTGATCACAATTCTACTGGAACAGAACATGCTCGCCGCCGAAGCAATGATGATTCTCTTGTTGGGATGGCTAGTGGTGCTACGCATCCAGGCCTCTTCCTGGCGCGATGACATTCACATTTGCGAGCAGAAAGCTGACGTGGCCAATAATGGCATCAAGGGTCGGGGTGGTACGTGTTGGTTACGTGTCCAGAACTTACCCACCCTAGTGACGGGTGGCGTAATCTGCGTAATGACGCGTAATCTGCGTAGTCTCGGCGCGCAGTTAGATTAAACGGAGGCTGTCGTGCATAGGTATGCGTATTATATGAATTGGCGTGTGTATGTATATATGTACTACGCTATGTACCGTATGTATTAGTCGCACGATCGAGACTAGATCAAACCCAAGCCTTCCATTGGGGCTAATTGTTTCATTCGAGCCATAGGAAGGGGGAAGGGTGGCTATTTATTAGGGGGGGGGGGGGTGGCTAATAAACTGGAAGGGTCGACGTGTGGGGAGCTTTGTTGGCACAAAGCGCGTGGAGGCGCTTTTAAGGGAAAAGACGCTGCGCGCATACGTTTGAAAGTGTTTTTCTTTAAACGAGTGGGCGCTACCCACTTTGAGAGAGGCTAATTCAAAAGGTTCCCAGGACCAGAGGGACAAGCAAGTGTGTATTTGTCGCGCACCACGTGCAGCAACTACATGTAGAGAGTTCGGAAGAAGTCGCGAATTGCAGAGGTTTGCGTCTCTTCGCCAACGGCAAGGGACGAGTGCTTCATGGGCGAGATCAAGGGCCGCGGCTTCTGTCCTCTCGACGACAAAGGAAAGTGGACCTACTGCTGCGTGCCCTACACTGAGCACCAGGCTCTAAGCGTCAACAATCAATGCGTGCTGTTTTTGAAGGGTGCGCTTGGGTTCCTCCTCCTGACGAACCCACGTGACGATCCGGAAGGGAATGCACTCCACTCCAAATACAGTAGCGCCACAGGCCTGACGTTGTGCTTGGGAGGGATGGGGTCATACCTGTATCTGGGGGGTTGGTGCACCCACAATGTATGTAGGTATGGGTGGGGTTCAGTGTGAAATTTACGGTAGCCAAGAAGCAGTGGACGCCTCGAGTGACACTGGTGTTGGAACGGTCGCGCTCTCTTGAGGAGTCTGCAAGCTCCGCCTGGACACGGAGGACGACTGCAAGCCCGCGTTCAACAAACATCCGTTCCAATGCGGAGCTGGACTGTGGGCCGACTCCCACCGCTACCAGTGCTGCGCGCCGGACGAGTAGTAGTGACACAGCAGGCTGCAGGCCCATTCTTGAATTGATAGGTACGCCGTGCTACTGAACCATCTTGTTTCACTGTCCTCTATTTCTCTTTGATCCTGGGAGTGCTGGATGGAACTCGCAAAGATGTTTGATCGTGCAGCGGTGCCTCACAACACGCATACCGGTATTGCATGCAAAAACTGTGCATGCACATGCAGGTTTCTGCTGGAGCATTAATACCGTTGAGCAGTTGAATAATTACAGCAGGTCCTTGATATCCCTTGATAATCCCTTGATCGCGCATTCACCTCTGTGCGTTGTCGCCCTGTTGAAAAAAACACTTGAGGACGATTGGTTGGCATGACGCATCGCTGAGAGTGGCGTCTAGGACCCGCAAATCCACAACAAACGGCGCAGGCGCGTCGGCTCGTTGGTACAGAACCGAGCGGATGTCGAGTAGCAATTGGCTCCCGGGAGCCAAAGGAGCCGATTTGGCTCCCCATACTATAAGATAGGAGAGAGTAGGGACGACGCGGACAGAGCAGCGCCCGCGCGGAGCTCCCTCCTGCGGCCCGCGCGCGGCGTCCTTCCTTACCTTTTCCTTCTCATCGCTCGTCGTCCCCTTCTCTGCTGACGTCACAACCCAAGCCAACGCTGTTTGAATTCGGATTTGGTAGAAGGAAGTTGGCGTTGCCAACAGACTATTATTCTCCTATTTGCGCACGTCACGTTTCGAATTTGATTTTGGCAAGCAACTTTATCTCAACTGATTCAACAAGCTCGATGCATCAACATGGATGACGAGATGCTCGGTGACGGTTGAAACTAGTGGTTCTCTCTTTGGCTCAATCGTGGCTGCACTCATCAGCAAGCAGAGGTACAGTGACCTTGAACGCTACATGTGCTGAATGCTGATTGCCGAGAGAGATTGGCTGCGCTCACGTTGTACGTACAGATCATGCTACAGATTTTCGTAAGCAAATGCCATTTCCCTGGTTTGTTTGCGTGTCAGTTTGTGCTGTGTGAGTGTCGTCTGCGCTGTGCGTTTAGAAGTGCCACGAAAATCGAGAGTTCAAGCTGAGTGCCGACATTTCCAAGCCAGGGATTCGACAGACACGAAGTGCGATTGATACAAACGTCAAGAATTGATGAATGCGATGCAAATGCTGTGTGCAGTCTCGGCAGTATCACGTTCTTAGCTGCTGCTGCAGCCACAATCGTTGCGTCCGCTTCCAGCGTTTGTGGCGTTTTGTTTGTTGTAGTAGCGCCTGTTGTGTCGGCAGTTGAATGAAGTCCACCTAAACGCTTAGCCACCAACATGTCATTGAGCACGCGCACAACACTCACGAATGTTGCGAGCAACTGTGTTATCTTTATTCTTTATTTTAAATGTATGTGCATTAACAATCTATAGCACCGCACAGTACGCAAAAGCTAGACTGTGGGTAGCGATGTCACCAAAAATTGTTGATGAATTATTTTTTCAATTTTTAACTATTAAAAAATTCCAAATAATTTTTTATTTAATTTTTAATTATTAAAATATTCGAAATAATTTTTTACTTAATTTTTAAAAGTTAAAGAATTCTCAAGAATTATTTAAATTATTTAATTAACTAATTTTTTAACTGGGTATTTTTAAAGTGTGCATTGGGGATGCATGTACCTACTTCTGTGGTAGCATGCATGCATGCAAGAATGCAAGAAATCCATGCCCATCACCTTGGGGCTCCTGTGAGGTCATCTACTGTAAGGTGGATGACCCCAGTACACCTTCTTCAAGCAAATCTGCATATGAAGTGGACTCCTACACATCGAAGAGAACAGAAGTATCTGATGCGTTGCGCGCATGGCAATGCACTGTGCATGCCACGTCTCAATAAAATAGACCCGTGAATTAAACTACCAAGCGAACTTTGAATTTACCAATGTGTCAATTGAGCTGTAAGACGAGGCTGAGTGTGAGATGGGGGACTTAAGATTTGTGATAGAGAGTTTTTGTGGCTACTTACGTGCACAATGCTGCGCACACTCTCACACACTCACTCACACTTACTGTCCAGCACACAGATTACTTCATTATACCCGATTAATTTCAATGTACAGCGCCATATGTCATGTACTAAAAACACCACTTCCTTCCATTCCAATGTTTGCAATGGATTAATCCATTTTAAAACCTACTGAAATGATTACAAATGAACACACCCTCCACTGAGTGTGACAGGACTAAAAGGAAAGACAATAAATTTGATGGCAACGAAATGCCAATGATGACATGGTTGTACAGGTAGACAAAATGAACACCAATAATCAATGGGAAAAGACAAACTTGCCATGAACTACTTGAAAAGTCTGTTAAAAAATCAATTTTTTAAGCGTGCAATTAAAAAATTGTTAAAAAAATATTGCAGAGAATTATTTATTTAATTTTTAACTTTTAAAAAATTCCAAATAATTATTTATTTAATTTTTAATAAAAAATTCTGCATGACAGAATTATTTTTTTAACAATTTTTGTTTTTTAATGTACTTAAAATATTATTTTGAATTATTTAATTAATTAAATTTTTATTTTTGGTGACATCGCTAACTGTGGGTAGTCTCTCCGCCAAGGAGTTGCATATCTTGTTGGCATACTTGTGCAACATTTGCAATATTGCTTTGCCTGACTGTTTACTAAGCATTGATTCGCGTATGCTGTGCTAAACACTCCAGCAAATTGTACCGGCTGGAGTATCGCTTGATAAAGCGTAAACGCAGAATTGTCCATTGTTGCTGCGTGTTCTGCGTTAATATTTGCATAGTCCAGCAAAAAAACGATGTATATCACTGGGTTGTGGTGTCGTTAATGGAAATGCTGTCCGACCAGAACCTCTCCAACAGAAGAATGATTCTCAGCAACAACGACTCGAGAAGTAACTATTGCAAAACAAAAACGCAATAATGTCCGTTGATCAGTTGTAGCAAACGCACATGTGCACAACTGCATATGCTTTACGCCAACGCCAATCCGCATTCAAACTCGGCTTGGGTTGTGACGTCAGCAAAGAAGGGGACGAGTTAGGAGAGGGGAAGGAAGGCGGCCGCACGCGCCGCAGGAGGGAGCTCCGCGCGGCCGCCGCGCGGTTCGCGTCGCTCCTTCCCATTCCTATCTTATAGTGTGGGGAGCCAAATCGGCTCCTTGGGCTCCCGGGAGCGCTCCTGGGAGCTTTTACTCCCGGGAGCCCACTCGACATCTGCCCGGAACTGTACTATTGAAATATTGCAAAAATCCATGGGAAGGACGAAAAATTCCATGGAAAGGAATATATTTAATTCAAGACTTGATTCGCATAAGCCAACGATGGGCTGTCCTGTTTCGCCGCACCTCGCATGTCTGTCGTAAGTCGTATAACTGCGACTTTTAGACTAGGTATTTTTGACACCACCACCATAGACACACCGCCAAAAACAATCCATACAGCTTCCTTCTATCAGATCGCCATTGATTACCCCGCGAGGGACCTTTGAGTTTGCTCAAAGAATCTTACGTTTTCACGAAGTATGTATGCTGCTATGCTAAACCGATGTTACTATTTCGGTGCGGCCCCAGTTGCGCTGCGTTTGTTGGCCCTGACTGGCGCCACGCTGCTCGCGCTCTTGCCGACGAGCTGCAGGAATGCCTGTCGAAATTCGGTCGACATCGCCAGAAGAACGAAGAATGTCGAGGCGGAGTTGATGGACATCAGCGAGCCAACGTAAGGGACGCCTGCTCGAAACGCCGCCTTGGACTGCTGTCTCAGGACCAAGAGGATGACGGATCGGGCCCAGGACGTGAAAATGTGCACGGTCAGGATGGCTGTAGTGCAGCGAGTGACCTTGGTCTAGGATTTGCAGGTTAGCTGCCGCGGTGCTGCACGTCTGGCAAACTAACCATTAAATCCCAAATAATTACCTGGAACTTTTTCTTGACTTGGTTCATGTTCTCGCTGCGAGCTTTGGCCGTGCGCAGGCGACACTGCAACACGAGCACGAGGAGAACGTAGGCGATCACTGTGAGACTGTCCGTCACGAGGTTCTTCGTCTGAAATCTTTCTTTTGTTCAAATGTTGGCCTAGAGTTTGGCTACTGTACACATTAACATTTGAACAGACTGTTGACATGTTTATTGTTTCCACGTCTCTTCTTGAGTCTGACTCATTAAAAGCTCTATGGACTCATTGTTTGACTCAACCCTCCAAAAAAAACGATGCAACAACTGCCAAACCTGTTGGTAGAACTGCGTCTGTGGCGTGAGCAGCTGAGTCAGTCTGCAGTCTGGCATGGGCCTTCCGAAAGGCTCGTGGAAGATGAAGAGCAGGGCGACGTGGACACCGGCGTCGACATAGGACGCGATCACCACCGCGACCACGACGTTCTGGCTGATCTTGTCGCGGTAAAACACTGGCGCCACTACGGCCAGCAATCGATCCAGAGCCACGAGTAGAGTAAGATCGAATATGGTTCTTGAGGTGGGGGGAGGGGTGAAAGGAGCTGTTTCAACGGACAGACGGACGGACGGACGGACGGACGGACGGACGGACGGACGGACGGACGGACGGACGGACGGACGGACGGACGGACGGACGGACGGACGGACGGACGGACGGACGGACGGACGGACGGACGGACGGACGAACAAACGAACACGACAGCTCGTTCAGTGTGTAAGTCCTTCGTTACACCGTTCAACCCTCCCCTTGTCCAAAAGTATCCGAAAGTCGTCCACGCGATGCAGCCCAGAACTGTGACCACAGCTGGTATTCCCAACGCCACCAGCGTCAGCTCCACAAGCCGATCGGCGACCACCAAGTAGGCGGAGAGCATGACGTTGCTGAGCGCCAAGCAGCCGAGCAGAAGCCACGCGTGTGACTTTCGCTTGAGGGACTTGTAAATCACTGCGAGAACCAGGCAATTGCCCAGTCCTGACACGGTCAGCACAAGCGTGCTGAGAATGACTGGGCCGGTACACAGGGCGACACATGGTATGTACCTACCTACACAGAGTATATGCGCTATTAATTACGAGAAAGAGATGTGCTGTTTTTTTAGTAGTTCAGTCTAGCAAAGTGTAGAGACTGTATTCACTCCATTGGACTATGTATGTTACGAAGAATAAAGAGAGCACTGTACTCTACTGCAACAGCAAAGTCTCAATCGGCCTTTGACATTTACCATTCCATTTTATAGGAATCATGTTCATTGTTGCTATGTAGCATTGACTACACGTTCCTAGTCTCAGCAACATTTTTACCTTGTCCAGCGGGCGTGTCCGCGGACCGGCCTGGTTTCACGTCTACGTTCAACGGTTCGTGCGTCGATCGATTGGCTATGGAAGTCATTTTTGGCTGATTCGGCGTTGTTATGAGGAAGTATAGTCGTCGCCAAGCTCTAAGCGCATGCAGGGTAGTTCGAACTACACGTAGCGTGACTTTGGTGAGTGCGAGGAAATACAAGTGTTAGGGACTGAATGGGGTCCTAAAGGCTTTGAGCAGCTGCTGCTTGCTCTCAGCTCATTAGCGTGAGAAATCCACGCCAGGTAACAACCACGCTAGGGAATTGGGCTGTTTGCGCAAGAGTTACTCGGGTTGGGGACACGTCGCGCTAGTGTAGGCATGAACTTGGCTTAGGCTGACATGTCGAGTTAGAGACGCAGAAACCACGTTGCGAATGGGAACCAACTGGGACTAATTGTTTTATTCGGCCAATAGAAAGGGGCTATTTGTGAAGTGTTGGCTAATTATGGGAGGGGCTTACGATTTGGAAGGGCCGATGTGTGGGGACCGTTGTCGCTTCGCACGCAGAGGCTTTGTGAGTGTATACGTACAGATGACCTTGTAACAATGAGCCTACACAAGAGGTTGGAAAATTTCGGTGGTAAAGTTGCACTTCCGCCTCCCTCTCACCCCGCGGCCCCCGCTAATAGATATTCGGCGACAGTACGCGTCACACAAATTATTATTATTTTTTATTTTTGCCGATAAATTGCCAAGAAAAGTCATCAAATTTTGCGTTAGATGAATGCGCGGTCCGCGCCAGCGCTCTAGACGTCGCGTAGCCGTAGAAAACGGTGGGAATTTTGACGAAATTCCGCTAATTCCAGCGGAAAATGGTCAAATGTCACAGGTAAAATGTGACATATTTTGAGAAAAAAGGATATATTTAATTATATTTTTTTAGGAATTAACTGATCGCGCGTATCTCTTCGAGGACCGCCGCAGCGAAAGTTTCGCCTCAATCGGTGCCGCTGACGCTGCCCCAAGAAAAAAGAAAAATTGGGCGTGTTTCAGGTTTTTATTTTATTATTATTTTTTGTTATGCGCATTTATCATTATTTTTTTACTATTTTCTCGCTGGGATAGTTTACGCATTTTTAACTGGGCGTGGCGCTTCGGTTTCGGTCTTATGAACGTGGTCTATATTTTTTGTGTCAATTTAAATACATCGTGTTTTAAAAATATACTAACTAACCATTAATTAAATTTATTATTAAATTTAGCGCCTGCGTCGACATGCTGTGCTGTCGGAAGCGCGAGCCGCGCAGTCGGCAGATTCGATTGGGCTACGCGCCCGAAGAAAAATTCCCAAAGAACGTCGTCAGAAATCAGAAATACAATCTCATCACCTTTGTCCCCATGGTGTTGCTTTTTTTAATTTTTAATGCTGATAAAAATAATATATGTGAATGAAAAACGGTCAAAAATTTAACGTGACGATGCAGGTGATGTGATGCATGGATGTGTTCATCAAATCGAGCAGTAAATTCGCGCGAATTAAAATGATTTTTGTTTCAATTTTTGTATATTTTAGGTCCTTTTCGAGCAGTTTCGATTCTTCCTGAATTTGTACTTCCTCGTGATGGCGCTGTCGCAGTTCATTCCCGCCATTCGCATCGGCTTCTTGTGGACCTATTGGGGTCCTTTGGTCAGTGCGTGCGTGCTGACGAACTTTTTCAAACTTTGGCGTTTTTGTTTTTGTTCGTTTGTGTTGTGTGTGGGCCGCTTCTATGATCGCGGGGGCCTCTCTCTCTGGTCACAATCGACCGCTTCTAGTGAGAGACGAGACCCAGTTAGCCCGGGAGCACGCTCAGAGTTGCACAATTTAAAAAAAAATTAAGTTGGATTTTGTAATTAAAAGAAAAATCTTTGATTCTTTTTTATGCAACCGTGAGTACGCTTACGCCGTTCGTTTGCACGCACGCACCAACTCCCACAGTCATTCGTATCATACGTTCCTTCTCGGCGCTCCCAGGCATTCGTTCTGTCGGTGACGCTGATCCGGGAGGCCTTCGACGACTTCTCGCGGTTCATGCGCGATCGCGAGGTGAACAACGCCCGCTACGAACGGCTCACCAGCTATGGCACCGCTAGAATTACCAGCAGGTAAGGCGAGCAGCGTCTGGCCTAGTGGTAGAGAATCGGCCTCGTGCGCGCACGGTCCTGGGTTCGATTCTTGATGGAGTCACTAGATCGAGGACTTCCCTCTCAATGGATTTTCTCGTGCCATCAGATGGCGTTCTTCCGAATGTCTTTGCCTAATTCTGCGGCTCTAGACGGGAAGGCGTCATGGAGATGGTTGTATGCTATATGGGTCATTGACGGCCTCCTAGCGTTGCCCCAAACCCAAGAACAACAAGCAGGTAAGGCAAGCCTAGAAGGCTAGAGACCATTTGTCAGTGCGTTCGGGTACGCGCGTCGGTCGACAAAAGCAATGAAAGATGAATTCCTTTCGTTGCAGCCAGATCGCGGTGGGAGATCTCATCGTCATACACAAGGTGTCGATTTTTGTTTTTTTTTTGTCAATTTCATTTTTTTTTAAACGGTTCATAGCCGCTATGCCTTGAAAGAGAAGCGACGCTGCGTTGATTTACGCATAGTCTGAACTCTTGACATTTTCTTGCGCGCACCGAATTAAAAACGTGAATATTTAAAAATAAAATAAAATAAATCCGCAGGACCAGCGGGTGCCTGCCGACTGCGTGCTGCTGAGGACCAGCGAGCGGCAAGGTTCCTGTTTCGTGCGCACCGATCAGCTGGATGGAGAGACTGATTGGAAGCTTCGGCTCGCTGTCGGACCCACACATCACGTGGACAGGGATACGGTAGGCCTAGGCGCGCACGCACGCACGCACTGGGGAGGGGAGAAAAATGGTTCGCATGAAAGGGGAGGGGCTGTTGTTGTTGTTGTTGTTGGATTAGAAACGATGCTCAGAGACCGTTGATGGCCCATATAGCATAACCATTTCCGTGACGCCTTCCCGTCTGGAGCCGCAGAATTAGCCAAAGACATTCGGAAGAACGCCATCTGTAGTCTAGGGCAGCGACAGCACGAGAAAGTCCATGGATAGGGAAAGACTCGTTTTAGGGGGTCCATCAAGAATCGCGCACGCGCGCACGCACTGAGGTTGGCAAAAATGGTTTGTATGAATTGGGGGGGGGGGGTGATGCGGACACATGTATGGGGCCATCGCGCGCACTCGCAGACCGCCCAGGTCAAATTGTGAACTCCGTAATTCGTTAAATATGTTTTAATTCCTTTTTTTTAATTTTCAGGACATATTCACGCTGAACATTCAGCTATTCGCCGAGCGGCCGCAGCGCGACATCCACGGCTTCGTCGGCAACTACAAGCTCGTGAGAATACGTCTATCTTTTTTTATCGATTTTTTTAATTTTTTTTTTTCAGATTTCGGATTTGGGCGAGCAAGAAGGTGCCTTGGACGTGGAGAACACCCTCTGGGCAGATACGGTATTGGCGAATGGCTCGGCAGTGGGATTGGTGGTCTACACCGGCAGAGAGACCCGCTCAGTCATGAATGCTTCCCTCCCGGACAGCAAGGTTCGATCGAGGGGTCGGGGGTTCGAATCCTACCACGGGCGGACGCGTTTTTTCGTGTTTTTTTCCTTCGTCCACTGCGCGTATTAGAGTGTTCTTTCGCGCATTTCGATTAAAATACAAAAGAAGTTCAGAAAAAAGTGAAATTCAGGTGGGCCTTCTCGACGTGGAAGTGAATAATCTCACAAAGCTGCTGTTCGTGGTCGTGGTCGGCTTGGCAGCCGTCATGGTGCTGCTCAAGGTGTGTGTGTGCGTGCGTGCGTGCGTGCGTGGGCGCGCGCGCGCGTGTCTGTGTGTCTGTGTGCGTAGTTGCCCGCGCGCGTGTGTGCAAGCCAGTGGTGTACATGCAGAATACGTTGTCGCCTATAAACGCTTTTACTAAAGTACTAGTACAAGGCGAAAGTAGTGAATTGTTGATACTGATTCATAATGAAGGATAAAGTTACAACAAATATTTCAGGGTGTCGACCAGCTGTGGTACCGCTATCTGGCGCGATTCGTCCTCC
The DNA here is from genome assembly GCA_030248085.1 of Paralinhomoeus sp. GSCO2_6. Classification (NCBI taxonomy): domain Eukaryota; kingdom Metazoa; phylum Nematoda; class Chromadorea; order Monhysterida; family Linhomoeidae; genus Paralinhomoeus; species Paralinhomoeus sp. GSCO2_6. The sequence continues at coordinate 33,140 of JASAMY010002025.1, read as the reverse complement.
TCTTCTCCTATATCATTCCCATCAGGTGCTGTGAATAGCACTACACACACGCGCACACACCGACACACACACGCGCACACACGCGCACACACCGACACACACACGCACACACACACACCTGTCTACAGTATCCCCACCCGCCTACAGTATGCGCGTGAACTTGGACGTGGCGAAGACGGTGTACTGCTGGCTGATCGGCCGAGACAAGGAGATGTCTGGTACGGTAGTACGGAGCAGCACCATCACGGAGGAACTGGGTCGCATCGGCTACCTTCTCAGCGACAAGACTGGCACGCTCACCAAGAACGAGATGGTACGTGCGTGCGTTCGAGTGTGTGTGTGTGTGTGTGTGTGTGTGTGTGTGTGTGTGTGTGTGTGTGTGTGTGTGTGTGTGTGTGTGTGTGTGTGTGTGTGTGTGTGTGTGTGTGTGCGTGTGTGTGTCGGTCTCGGTGTGTGAGTGTGTGTGTGTGTGTGTGTGTGTGTGTGTGTGTGTGTGTGTGTGTGTGTGTGACTCTCAGCGCCTGCCCGGTACATGTGGACGCCTTTTGTTCATTTCTATTTTGTAACTTTATTTTTATTTATAAATATAGATAATCGACATATTGCCCAGGTCTTCAAAAAGCTCCACCTGGGCACGGTCTCCTATTCCGGGGACGCCTTTGACGAGATTCCCAAGGAACTGACGCACTACTATTCGCTGAACACCGAATCGTCACCTGCTGCATTGGTTTCGTCGTCCTCGTCTGAAACCGGTTCAAGACCCGGCCGCTCGCAGCCGCACCAGCAAACCGGTTCCTCGGCCAGCTACCACCACTCTCTCTCCTTCAAGCTCCAGCAGGCGACAGAGGCCATCGCGCTGTGTCACAACGTGACGCCTATACACGCCGAGAACGATGATACAGTCGATGAATCCGTCAGTAGACAAGCCAATGAGGACGTCGTCAACGTCGACATTGAGAGTGGTGATGGCGTGAGGACAACAGGCGACCGGGCGGAAGGGGCGCAAGCGACCCAGAAGACGACCATCGACTATCAGGCAGCCTCACCTGATGAGGTACGAATACTGCAAGCTTTTGCATAACCAGACTTTGACATGAATTGGACACTGCCAATGATGGCCGTGTCGACAGTGGACAATCAACGGATTTGGCTGGCAGTACCACACTGTTGTTGTTGTTGGATTAGGGGCAACGCTAGGAGGCCGTCAATGGCCCATACAGCAGACCCCTTTCCCGTCTAGAGCCGCATAATTAGCCAAAGACATTCGGAAGAACGCCATCTGTAATCTAGGGCAGCGACGGCACGAGAAAATCCATTGAGAGGGAAGTCCTCGATCTAGTGGATCCATCGAGAATCGAACCCAGAACCGTGCGCGCAAGAGGCCGATTCTCTACCACTAGGCCATCCGCTGCCACCATAGGTGGCGCTGGTGACCTGGTCCGAGTCCGTGGGTTTAACGCTGGTGCATCGCGACCTGCACTCCATGCGTCTACGGCTGCCGGATGGTCGGCTTCGGTCCTACAAGATCCTAGAGATGTTCCCCTTCACCTCGGAGAGCAAGAGAATGGGCATCATTGTTGAGGTGGGCGTGACAGTGGACGGACATGGGCGTAACTTTTTTGTCAAAGTATTGCGGTGTGTGTTGTGCGTGTGTGTGTGTGTGTGTGTGTGTGTGTGTGTGTGTGTGTGTGTGTGTGTGATCATTCGAGAAAAAGAATTGAAGAAAAACAGAATTTTTTCTTCTTCGCAGGATGAGACTTCCGGGGAGCTGACGTTCTACTTGAAAGGCGCGGACGCGGTGATGCGCGAGTTGGTGCAGTTCAACGACTGGCTTGACGAGGAGTGCGCCAACATGGCTCGGGAGGGCCTGAGGACCTTGGTTGTGGCCAAGAAACCACTCTCCAGACAGCAATATGAGGAGTTTGAGGTCTGAGTGTGATGACTGCTGAAGGAAGGAAGGGTCAGCGTGGGCTAACGTTTTCCCCCTGAGCGCTTTTGTTTGTGTGTGGGCCGCTTCTATGATCGCGGGGCTCTCTGGTCACACCTAATTGACCGCTGCTAGTGAGAGATGAGACCCAGTCAGCGCGTTTATTTCCACGAAATAAATACACGCGAAAATGCAAGTTGGGTAAGGTACATGTTATCGCTCAAATAGCTACCGTATCCACTCGAATGAGACCCAGTCAGAATGATCCTGGGGGGCTGATGGCTCCCCTCCCCCTGAGCCCTTCGCCACTCTCATCGCTGCTAGCCTGAATTGGCATTCTCGTGTTTTTGCTTGCCAGCGCTCGGTTGTGTTTGGCTGAGCGATTGTGATTTCATTAGTGAACCGACGCCATTTCTTCAGCGCCAGTACGCCCAGGCGAAGTTGAGCGTGGTGGACCGCGCGGCGAGCATGCAGGCGGTGGTCAGACGAATCGAGCGCGACATGCTGCTGCTCTGTCTCACCGGCGTCGAGGACAGCTTGCAGGTTTCGGGATTAGGAGGGCGACGCACATACGGACGAACGTACGAACAGAGAACGGATACGCAGGCGCGTGCGCACGCACGCACGCACGCAGGCACACACACACACACACACACACACACCGACACACAGACACGCACGCACCGACACGCACACACATGCGCACGCCGACACACACGCACGCACCGACACACACACACACGCACGCACGCACGCACACACACACCGACACACACGCACGCATCGATACACCACACACACACACACCGTCACACCCTCATAATTCCCCCTAATGAAGGACGACGTCCCGGCGACTCTGGAGCTCCTGAAGAACGCCGGCGTCAAGGTCTGGATGCTGACTGGGGACAAGCTGGAGACTGCGGGCTGCATCGCCAAGTCCAGCGGACTCTTCTCCAAGACCGAGAACGTGCACGTCTTTCGGGAGGCGCCCACCAACAACCGTCTGGACGTGCACACGGAGCTGGGGGCGCTCAGACGCAAGGTCGACGGCCCGGTCTCGCTCGTCATCAGTGGCAACGCGCTCAAGGTATTGGTGGTGGTGGTGTGATTTTGCCCCCCCCCCCTCCTTGTTTGTTAGTTTGTTCGTTTGTGCGTACGTGTGTGTGTGTGTGTGCGTACGTGCGTGCGTGCGTGTGGACCGAGTCGCTTCTATGATGGGGCCTCTCTCTGGTCACACATCATTGCCTGACCGCTGCTAGTGAGAGATGAGACCCGGTCAGCCCGACCCTGGGGGGGGGGGGCTGGCCAGTTGGGGGGGGGAGCCAGCCCCCTTGTCCGTTACCATTGGAGGGTCTGGTTTTGATCAAGAAGAATACGTGGTGTTGGACCCCCCCCCCCTGTGAAGCGAGGAGAGTGGTACATTGGGTTGTCAGTAGGGTAATGGAGAATGACGCCAATTCGGAGTTTAAACGAAAAAAGGATTGCTGGGCAGGAGCATTTTCAGCTGGGTGGGCCTTTGCACGCCTTCGCGTTTTGCGTTGCCCTAGACGGGAAGGCGTCACGGAGATAGGTATGCCATATGGGCCATTGGCGGCCTCCTAGCGTTGCTCCAAATCCAACAACAACAACAACAACACCAACGCTTTGCATTGAAAATTTGATGGGACTATTGTGGCACTAGTTTGAACTGGTTCTAACCGGTTTTTGGCGTTGGCAGACCTGTCTACAGTACCACGAGTCGGACGTGGCCGAGCTAGTCACCGCCTGTCGCGCCGTCGTCTGCTGTCGCTGCTCGCCCGAACAAAAGGTAAGAGCGTTGTTTTTTTAATTTAAAAATTGTTTTTAATTAAACGAATTGTTCTTTTAAAATTTGGCGAAATTTTCTTTTTTCGTTCTCCACCGAAGGTAGTTGCAGTTGTGCCTGCGTGGAATTGGCGAGTTTTCTCATTTTTGTCATTTAATTTAATTAAATTGTCATTTAATTTAATTAAATTTCCAGGCGCAAATGGTCCAAATGCTGCGAAAATATCGGCCCGCCGAAAGGGTGGCGGCCATCGGCGACGGCGGCAACGATGTCGCCATGATTCAAGCGGCCCACGCAGGCATCGGCATTGAGGCCAAGGCCGGTTGCGAACTTTCTCACATTTCCCACTTAAATTCGACTATTTAACCATTTTGTTAACAGAGCCCTAAACGAGTAATGATTCAGTCAGTAGCGAATCGCTGTTCTAATCCAAGCGGGGAGGAAGGGGGCATACCTGTAACTGGGGGGTTATCCCTCCCACTATCTTTCCAACACCTCCCCCCTACCCTCCCCCGGAATTTTCCCAAGGGATTTGCACCCTGTCTAAAACGATAAAAGTGAGTAAATGTTGCTGTATTTCGCGTTTAAGAACGGCACAGTAACACTGTTAGACCCAATTTATTCTCATTTTTTTACCAAAAAATACCAGTATAGTTAAGAAAAGTGGCCAGCTACCCCACACCTCACTTTTTGCTCCACCCCCCCCCCCCCCCCCCACTCGTTCTGAACCGGTTGCACGTATGAAGAGGGGCGGAGCTACCCCCCACTTTTTGCTCAACACCCCCAAAATCCCCCCCCCCCCCCCTACACACTCGCTCTGAGCCGGTTACAGGCGTAAGGGGGGGGGCTACCCTCCACTTTTTGCTCCCCCCCCCTTCAAATCTGGTTCCCCGCACTCGCTCTGAGCCGGTTACAAATATGAGGGGGGGGCAGCTACCCCCCACTTTTTGCTCCCCCAAAATCTTCTCCCCCCGCACTCGTTCTGAGCCGGTTACAAATATGAAGGAGGGGGGGGGGTGGAGCGCCACTTCAACAAATTGTTTCGCGTGCTGCAACTGTCACTTCATTCTATCTCTCGGTGGATCTTTGCCTTTTGTTTTCCAGGAGGGCCGGCAGGCGTCGCTCGCCTCGGACTTTTCCATCACGCAGTTCCGGCACATCGGCCGACTCTTCCTCGTGCACGGTCGAAATTGCTACAAGCGTTCCTGCGCCCTCTCTCAATTCGTCATCCATCGGGGTCTCATAATTTCGACGGTGCAAGCCGTTTTTTCCTGCGTCTTCTATTTTGCGAGCGTCAGCCTCTACCAGGGCGCGCTGATGGTCGCGTAAGTGACGCCACCGGTTGAAATTTGTGATTTTTGTCATTAAATCGAGATTTTGTGGAGAATTTGGTGTTTTTTTGGCCGTGGTCTAAGGCTAGGGCGCCGCGGCTCTCGCGCGCGAGCTCGGGGGTTCGAGTCCCGCCGGTGGAGAATGCGCGACTTCTGCGCTTTACTGCGAATTTCTTGATTAAATCAATCTAAAATTCAGCTACTCCACCATCTACACCATGTTCCCCGTGTTCTCTCTGGTGATGGACAAGGACATCAGGGATCAGGTGGCCATGACCTATCCGGAGTTATATAGGGATTTGGCCAAAGGACGGTCCCTGTCATTCAAGACTTTTTTTATCTGGTTCCTCATCAGCGTGTACCAAGGTACAGAGCTCTGTGAAATTCTGCATTGGGAATGTGTTTTTTTTTATTTAGTAAAGTTGGTCGACCCTGCCCCCCCCCCCCTCCACCTTGCCAACCAGTATTTCTTTTTTTTCGACCTGCCAAAAATGAAGACTTCTCAGTGTGTTTTGACTATAAAAACGGCTTAACAGCGCTGTTTTGGCCCCACTTTGAGCCATTCTAACCAAAATGTGTACTTAGACAGTATTTTGTGCGTGCGTTCGTGCCTGTATCGTCAAGAATTGCTCCCCCATCACATTTTTTTTTTGCAGGCGCCGTGATTATGTACGGCTCTCTGGCGCTGTTCACACTGGAGATGGATCGGATCGTCTCGATCACTTTCACGGCGTTGATCTTCACCGAGTTGATCATGGTCGCCTTGACCGTGCACACGTGGCACTGGGCCATGCTGCTGGCCGAGGCTTTCTCCATAGTGGTCTACCTACTGTCTCTGTTCATCCTCCCCTACTTTGGTGAGCAGTGGTTTCCCCCCCCCCCCCCTAGAGTCGCACCATACCTGTAACCGGGTCTGGCAGAGGGGGGGGGTCCCGGGCATACATGTAACTGGGGGGGTGTTACTCACCCCCGGCCAGAATTTTACCCCTACCCAGCCCCCCCCCCCAGAATTTTCCTGAAGTTTTCCAACTTGTCTACAATTGTACAAAGTAGTGTATTTTTCGTCTTTTTCAGTGTTTTTTTTACCCTAAAACAGCTAAATAACGCTATTTATAGCCTATTTTAACCTATTTTTGACCAAAAAGTGCCTATTTAGACACTATCTAGGTACACTTTTTTACCCTCTGACACCCCCTCCCCCTTCAAATCTGCTTACCCCCCCCCCCACACCCCCCAGAATGGTCTCCACCCCCCCCCACTTCAAAAACCCGGTTACATGTATGGTCCCGGGAGCAAAAAGTGGGTGGGAATAGCCGACCATTTTTTCACTTATACTGGTACTTTTTGGTCAAAATGGGTATAAATAGGCTCGAAATTGTGTTATTTGGCTGTTTTATGGTCATATAACACCAAAAAAAGCGCTGAAAAACACCAGCAGTTACTCACTTTTATCGTTTTAGACATGACGAAAATCCTTTGGGAAAATTCTGGGGGGGGGGTGTTGGGAAACTAGTGGGGGCCCCAAAGCCCCCCCCCTCCCCAGTTACAGGTATGGGTCGCATGGGCACACCATAACTTTGAAAAAAAAAACACGGAAGTTGCGCCAGTGTGAGTGCTGGGTCCGACTTATTGTTGCATTATTAGATTTTCGATTGAGTGGCGTGAACATTCCGAGGGTGGGCGCAAGTTGGTAATTTTCGGATTTGACAAAGAATTTCAAACTTTTTTTTTTACGAATTTCATGTGTGCAGCAACCCTTCGACTCGATACTGGTCTTGCTGCTAAAAAGTGGTGCCATTTCAGAGTGGTCTGAAGCATTTTCCCCCGCACAATTGGGCGTACCTTGTTGGCCGCTGTAGGAAATCTTTTCTCTGGAATTAGATTTGTGCTGGACCTCTACTGTATTTGGTGTTCTTTTTGGGGTGGGGAGGGGGTAGTTAGACGCGTGCGCATGATCTGGGTGAAATCTTTAATATTTTTTTCAATTTCAGACGCGCATTACGTTCTGAGTTTCGAGTTTCTGTGGAAAACGGGCCTAATTACCTTCGTCAGTTGCGTTCCACTCTACGTCGGAAAATTTCTACGCAGGCGATACGCGCCTCCCACCTACGCGAAAGTCAATTAATTAATGAATTAATGCATGATTTTATGGGGATTATCTCGTGAAAAAATTAAAAGTGTGAACTTTGCAAGTTTTCGAAGAACCGAATTGAGAGGGCGCGCTTTATGGTGGCAACGGTTCTCCCAATTGCAGTGGTGAATTAATGAGGAAAAATAAAAATGTTCCGTGTTTTTAATGTTGTTTTGTGATTTATCTAGGTGAAATGTGGAAAATCTCTATTTGGTCTATTTTCAGCGAACCCGGATTTATTGCTGGAGAGCTCGAAAAGTTCAAAACACCCTTAAAAAGTTCATGGAATTTTTTCACATTTCTCCAATTTCTTTTCGACGGTTGTGTGCTTTTCTCGTGCTATACATTTATTTACGCGTATACACACGTACATACACGACTTGGTGGCTTTCCGAGTAAGCAACGCGCTGTGACTTTTGTTTTGTTCCCAACCATGTGTTCGTTTGCTTCTCGCGCGAAATAAACGCTTTCTCAAATTTTCTTGTTTGCGTCGATGTATTAATACTGTTACTATTGTTAAGTCTTCTGGAACGCCCTTTTTTGTGCGTTGTGTGAAACATTTATTGTTGTTAGCTTGGCATTTTTGCCCAAGCTGTTCGTCAATTTATTTGTAATTTGTGTTGTACATTGGCGCGTAATTCGTCTCTGTTTTAGGCTGATTTGTTTGCATATTGCCCCGTGCGTGAGCTCTAGGGATTAAATTTATTCGAAACTAATTCGCCAAAAATGACGAAAATCCACTACTCGGCCCAGCCTGAGAACCCCACTAAGTGTGAGTTGCTTCATTTTTTTACCCGTATGTCCAATTTTTAAATTGTGGATTGAACTGAGTATGAGGTCGAGCGCCAGTAATTAGTTAATTAATTAATGATGAATTAAATGCAGCGTGCAAGGCGCGCGGGTCGGACCTGCGCGTCCATTTCAAGAACACTTCTGAAACGGCCAACGCCATCAAAGGCATGCCGCTGCGCCGCGCTCAGAGGTGCGTTTTTTGATTAATTTTGTGAATTTAATTTTGTTTTTATGGATGGCCTGTTGTTGCTCGTCGTATGGCTGGAATTTAATGGCGATAGGTTCACATGGCAGGTGTCTCTTGAACTAGTTCTGGCGTGTATATTTCCGTTTTTATTAAATGTAGATATAGAATATAGATAAAAAATGAATGGCAGGTACCTGAAGAACGTGATCGACCAGAAGGAGATCGTGCCCTTCCGCAAGTTCAAGGGCGACGTTGGCCGGCACGCTCAGGTACGCGCCATGCCTGCGTTTGTCTGTCGCTTCCGTGCCTGCGGGCGTGCGTGCGGGTGTGTGTGCGTGTGTTGTGCGTGCGTGTGTGTGTGTGTGTGTGTGTGTGTGCGTGTGTGTGTGTGTGTGTGTGTGTGTGGGCGCCTGCGTGCGTGCGTGTGTATCTGGGTGCGTGCGTGTGTGTGCGTGCCAGTGCGTGCGTGCCCGCTTGCGTTCCCTCTCCCTCTTCCAAGATCATGTATCCATCCGTCTTTGCTTTGCGCAGTCGGCAAAACTTTAAAAAAAAAAATAAAATTTCAGTGCAAGCAGTTCCCCGGGGTGACGCAGGGCCGCTGGCCCAAGAAGTCGGCGGAGTTTCTGCTGCAGCTGCTGCGCAACGCCGAGTCGAACGCCGAGTACAAGGGCCTGGACGTGGACCACCTCGTGGTCGAGCACGTGCTGGTCCAGCGCGCGCCCAAGATGCGCCGCCGCACCTATCGCGCCCACGGACGCATCAATCGTGCGTTGGTGCCAGTGCCAACACGATTCTAGGCGACTGGGCTATGTCGTTGTTGGACTAGGGACAACGCTAGGAGGCCGTCAATGGCCCATCTCCATGACGTCTCCCCCTGTCTAGAGCCGCACAATTAGCCAAAGACGCTCGGAAGAACGCCATCTGTAATCTGGGGCGGCGACGGCAGGAGAAAATCCATTGAGAGGGAAGTCCACGATTTGTGGGTGGCTCCATCAAGAACCGAACCCAGGACCGTGCCGGCGCAAGAGGCCGATTCTCTTCTGCCACTAGGCCATACGCCGCCCTAGATTATAAATGGCGTCCTTCCGACTGTCTTTGGCCAATTATGCGGCTCTAGACAGGGGAAGGCGTCATGGAGATGGGTATGCTATATGGGCCATCGCCCCAAATCCAACCACAACAACGTATACGCTGCCCTGACGCTCACTCAGTCTGTGTCTCTCTCTCTCACTTGCAGCCTACATGTCCTCGCCGTCGCACATGGAGGTGATCCTGGCCGAGAAGGAGGAGGTGGTGAGCAAGCCTGCGGACGAGGACGCCGCCGCCGTCGGCCGCAAGAAAGAGTCGAAGAAGAAGCAGCGCCGACAGCTGGCCAAGGGCGACTTCTAGGCCACGCCCCCAAAGGCGGCTGCTGATTGGGTGATCAGCGATTAGGGTGATCACATGTTGGCGCTGTTCTGAGACGCGAAGCTCGGAAGGGTGACGAGGAGGTTGTTGTTGTTGACGAGAGGAGAATGTGGTTGCTGAGGAGAGGAGGGGAGGACATGAGAACGGGGACCTTCTCCCCCCCCCCTCCAAAAGAAATCTGCCACCCCCCCCCCACTCGTTCAGATCCGCTTACGGGGATGCTTGTGGCAGCTTCTTTGCGTGTACACTGTTCCAAAGTCAATCAATGGCTGTACTAATTGTTTCTCTGGGCAGCGTGTGGCCTAGTGGTAGAGAATCAGCCTCTTGCGCGCACGGTTCTGGGTTCGATTCTCGATGGATCCACTAGATCGAGGGCTTGCCTTTCGATGGATTTTCTCGTGCTGTTGTCACTGCCCTCGATTACAGACGGCGCTCTTCCGAATGCCTTTGGAGGATTATGCGGCTCTCTAGACGGGAAGGCGTCATAGAGATGGGTATGCTATATGGGCCATTGACGGCCTCTTAGCGTTGCCTCTAACTCCAGCAACAACAACAACAGAGCTGAGCAGCAGGAGAACGCACTCAACCAGCTACTACTGGTCGAGATGGACGGCTTCACGACCGAGGAGCACTCCGTCGTGGTGATGGCCGCCACGAACCGCGTCGACTTCGACTGACATTCTGACATTTGAAATTTGACCCTTCTGGCTATGGACAAATTCAAAATTCTATACACGAGGCCGAAGCCAGAAGCCAGCAAGCCACATTGTGGCGCGGCATTATCAGTTGCAACTTGCAAAACACTACACGCACCGTCTTGCATCACTGCACTTTTTGATTTTCTGCAGATTTGAAGTCAAATCTACACTGCAAAAACTGCCATATCTCGATATTTTATTTTGGCTCACATAAAGGTCTCATGCGCAACCTGAAACGTTTTGTGAGCGGGTGCATTTTTCGAAATGGCTGGGAATGCGCTGAAAGGTCTGAAACAGTTTGATAATGCACAGTGCCAATGGCGTAGTTCGAAACTTCAAAGTGTCGTTTGAGTGTAGCGCGCAATTGCTGCAGCGGCCAATTTTGCCTTTGCTGGCACACGGACCGTTTTGGACATGTGGTTTGAAATACTTAGCTTTTTTCAGTTTTGGACATTGGGTGTGTAGTGAAGCGTCATGCGGCTAGCCATTCTGCAGACTCTTGCAATGTAGAGCTGTCGAAATTGTAATGTAGGAGGACATGTTGTGACAATGAGAGTACGCGCATGCTTTTGGACAAATGCACATGCCTCAGTTTGCGTTATTCACACTACACTTACCGTAACCCTATAAATAGCCCCTCAAATTTTGCCCCCCCCCCTATAATTTCGCACCTCCCCCAAGAGCACTTTGATTGTATCAGCCCCCCCCCCTATAATTACACCCCCTTCCTGAATGGACCATCGTCTAAAAGGCAATTTTTTAGTGTTCACGCCAACAAACCTCCCCACACATCGACCCTTCCGGTTTATTAGTCCCCCCCCCGTATAATCATACACCCTCCTGCGGCTCGAATAAAACAATTCCCCGGGGGCTAATTATAGGGTTTACGGTATGTGAAAGTTGTGATACTTGACGAATTGATGTGCTAGTGTACCTATGTTAGCCAGCTACATAGCTGCGGCGTGCGTGCTCCCTTCACGTATAGCTGTTTTCGTCCGTGCGTTCGTGTACGTGTGTCGGTTGGGTGGTGCGGGCCGCGCGCTCTCTCGTAGGCTGTTTCATAACTCACTGGCTTTTTGGCAAACGGGTGTTACCGTTAGTCATGAGCGATAAGGATTCGTGTTCTTGTTTTGCATCTGCTTGCTTTGTTTTTGATTTGGTATGCATGTGCAAATTGTCCATGTTGCGTTTCCCGGTTTCATCGCGTAGGAACCGTGTCGGTGCCGTGCCAGCTCAATCAATCGTCAACGCGTAAAATCATACATTCCTCGGCTGTTCATTAGGCTCCTGGGTTCATTAGATCATATACTTAGTTTCTTCTGCAATGTCAGTCAGTCTTGACTGGTTTTGCGGAATGGATCTTTCCAATTTTTGCGGGAGAGCTTGCACCCCTTGCGTCTGCTATTGTATCTGCCTATTGGGAAAAGCGGAAGCAGCACTGATGAACGAAGCCTCGCAATATCCAAGCCGAGCGCTAATGACTTGGCTGATAGCGCTTTTGTTCTAATATCCGTGCGCGAAGCTCTTAGCTTCCATCCCAGCCAGCCTTCTAACGAAGCTAATAGCTGTTAGCCGCGAGTTTCCCTCGGCGCTTTCCCGTTCTTCCAAACCTAATGGGACGATGTCCTCACTCTGCCACCATTTGTCGCGATTTTATCTCTTCAGCGACAAAAACAAACAAGAACTTCCTTTTGCGTGCGCGCAGCTGTTTTCATTCTAACCCGTCTGCTAAGTAAACAGCGTCGTGTGACCACCTCCCCACAAAAAAAGGAGAGACCCTTCCTCTCTCTATTTTTTTTTTAAAGAACCTCCTCGCTCTCCTTCAAAGACGCCAACAATGTGGTCGTCGCGTGGCGGCCCCTTTGCGCGAATTGAATTCTTGTGCAAAATCTCCGCTTTGAGGAAAGGAGGGACACAGGCAGCGCGTGCGCGTACGAATCTTCTGTTTCTCTTGGCAACGGAGGCAATTCTGCTCGTTGTGGCTTACTCTCTCTCCTCGCTGGATTGTGCGTCCCTCCCTCCCCGCCTGAGGCCCGAAAACAAGGTGTGGTGTGTCACCTCCCCACCTAGTTAGTGAGAGGTGGCCTCCAGCCGTCCAAAAAGCACATCTCTCAATTCTACTAGCCAAGCTAGATCAAAAAGAAGTAGTGAACGTCCTTCGCCCCTCCCTGGATGAGACGGCCCCCACAAAAACCATGTCGACGGCTGCCTCCCCCCGGGGAGGGAGCCTCTGACAAAGGCAATAGGGCCGCAGCAAGCCGCCGTTGGCAGCATTCCAGGCCCGGCCGGGCGGCACATGACTCGTCGTCAGCGCTTCGACGTCGAAAACAAGTCTAGCATTGGAGCGCGTCTGCGTCTGCGTAGCAGCGCGCGGGTTATCTGGGCCTGCCGACGCACACCCGGACGCGCACGCACGGACACTGTGATGGGCGTGTGCGGCTGCAGCGGCGGCGCGCGAGTTGTTGATGCGCGCGCCACGTGAAAACGAGAATTTCCCTTTTTGCTTCGTCGCGCCGCGCGCGCTTTCTCTTGTTATTCGTTGTACGGGTGTGTGTGTTTTTTAGTGAGACAAAAAGTGTTTTCGCGAGAGAGAAAACAGAGAATAAGGAACGATGCCGATCAAAAACGACAGAGATAGAGACGTTGAGGAGAGTCTGTGCTGCTGCCCCATCGGCTGTCAGTTTGGTGCGCATTGATACTTTGGTAAAAGAATTCAGAATGATGGAATTTTAAGCATTTAGGTTTTAATTTGTGGAAGGTGGAATATTACTCGTACATGCATATTGGGTATTTTTTGTCGCTTTCTGTGTGCTGGCTTTTTCGCTTGTATCGGGATCAGTCTGCCGTCAGTGTGATTTGTAATTACCATTGAACAAAACACCTGAAAATTATGAAATTAAAATAAATAAGAGTAGGTTATAGCTGGTTCCGAATTGGTTCGAGTGGTGACTCACGTGATTCATCGCCATGCGGTCTATCCATCATAAAATTCAGCAGGTTAAAAATGTGTCGCCTACAAAATTCTGTCTATTTCAACTGTCTACACTCTACAGTTTTTTCTGTAAAATAGAAAAATCAATTTCAGACGAGCCTGTCGACCCTGCCAATCGTGAAGAGGTCGTCAAGATGGTGTGCACTTCGGAGGGCTGCAGCGCAGGCAACTGGATGCACAGGGTGAGAGGGAAATACTTGTTTCCAGAATTAATGGCATTTTTTTAGAAACATTATAAACACACAAAAAAAAACAAGCGAGGCACCACAATGTCTGCAAGAAGCAAAAATAGTCTTTCGGGAGGTCGATCATATCTTCGATCGATCATCCTGTAACTGGGCGGTTTGGGGGAGGGGGGGAGGGACTCCACCTGTGGAAATTGTCCAGCCTACCCCCCCCCCACAGTTGCTGATTAAAGGTCTACATCTTCTCCCTACCCCCTGTCCCTCGTTTTTTTTTACCCCACACTAATTGAGGCGCCCTATTTCAACCAAAAAGGCACCTATTTAGGCGTTATTTTGGTGCAAAATGCTTTGTTCTGTACATCAACAGCAACCTTTACCGTACCCCCCCCCCCCCACACAACACACACGGCGGCCTCTGACCCGCTTACAGGTATGGGGTCTAGGTAACGTGTTTTCATAACCATTACTGTAATCTCAAACGTTTTAAGTTTTTTGTGTTAATGACTTGGTGTATGCGACGCAACCATGCCTGTAATCGGGTCTGGCAGAGTGGGGGAAGGGGGGGGGAACGGTCGAATTCTGGGGGGGGGTGCCGGGACAAAAATGTGGGGGGGGGGAGTAGCTGGCCATTTTTTTACTTATACTGGTACTTTTTGGCCAAAAATGGGTATAAATAGGGTCTAAACAGTGTTATTTAGCTGTTTTATGGTAATATAACACTGAAAACCACTGGAAAACACCACCGTTTACTCACTTTTATCGTTTTATACAGGGTGAAAAATCCCTTGGGAAAATTCTAGGGGGTCGGGGGGGGGGTGTTGGGTGGATGTTGGAAAATAGTGGGGGACCCCCAAAGCTCCCCCCCCCAGTTATAGGTATGGACGCAAGCAACAAGTTGTTTTGGTGGGTAGTGTTTTCGAGGTCGCCCTTCCTTGTGTTTGTCTGTCTGTCTGTCTGTCCGTCTGCGTATGTTTGCGGAATAACAGTTTATCAGCGAGCGTGTTGGCGGCACACAACTGATAAACACGCGTACATGGAATTTTTGTACCGCTGAGCTGACGCAAACGCCCACGCACCGACACGCACGCACGCACCGGCACGCACGCATGCACACACCGGCACGCACGCACGTGCGCACGCACGTTCCGGCACGCACGCACGTGCACGCACAGCCAGACATCTCTCACCTTGTAGGCCTGCTTCGAGGCATTCGAGGAGCACCTGCTGAGCCTGATGCGTACCAGTCCCAAGACCAGGGGCTGGTCAGAGCGCCACCGCCAGAACAGTCTCTGGAGCCGCAAGGGCCACGAGCTGCTCTACAAGGCCTACGCCTGTCTCTGCGGACACGGCTTCCTCAGCAAGGACCTCGACTACCAGCACCAGATGCGCCAGTTCGACAGGCACATGGTGCGGGGCTCACGGCAAGTGGGGGGGGGGGTGGTGGTGGTGGAGCTTGACCTTCGTCTCTTCCGACCCACTCAAGTTTGGTCTCGCCCGTTCGGTCTTTATCGGGTGTGGCATATCGAGAAACGCGAACATCGAACTGGGGAGTCAGTCAGCCCCTCCCCCCCCCCCAGGATCGGGCTGACTCTGGGTCTCATCTCTCACTGGCAGCGGTCAATTATGTGTGACCAGCAAAGCGGTCCGCACACAAACAAAAGAAAACAGTGATTAAAGAAAAGTGTTCATGCATTCAGGACGATGTCGCCGATGCTGGCAACGGCCGCGCTGGCGGCGGCGGCGGCGGCCTGGACCGGCGCCAGCGCCGGCGCAAGAACGGCCGCCAGCTGCCGGCCGTCGGCTCGCCGCCGGGCGCTGGCCGGCCCCGGGCCTGGAGCGTCGGGTCGGCGCCGATGGCGGCGGCAGGGCCGCGCATGGGCGTGTGGGGCGGGCCGTCGGCCGCGCAGGACGAGCCCGCGGCCGGCGCCGGCGGCTGGCCGTCGTCGATGGCGCCGTCAGCGGCCGTCGGCGGCGGCGGCGGCGGCGGCCATCGCCGGCGGGCGAAGACGAACAGCTTCGGCGAGGAGCGGGGCTTCTTCAACGACAACCAGGTCCGCTCGGCCGGCTCCATCTTCAAGCATCGCGACTCGCTCTCGGGCTTCTACAGTCTTCTGCCCCAGTGGAAGGTGAACGGCGTCAGTCTCAAGGTGAGGCGATGGTGTGTGTGTGTGTCTGCCAGCCTGCTTGCCTGACTGCCTGCCTGCCAGCCTGCCTGACTGCCTGCCTGACTGCCTGCCTGCCTGCTTGACTGCCTGCCTGTCTGCCTGACTGGCTGGCTGCCCGCCCTGCCCGACTGCCTGCCTCTGCCTGCCATACCTGTAACTGGCGTGGGGTTTGGGGGGGGGGCTTTGGGAGCCCCCACTATTTTTCCAACACCCCCCCCCCAACCCTCCCAGCCCAGAATTTTGCCAAGGGATTTTCACTCGGCCTAAAACGATAAAAGTGAGTAAATATTGGTGCATTTCAGTGTTTCTCAGTGTTATATGACCACAAAACAGCTAAATAACACTGTTTAGACCCTATTTATACCTCTTTTTGACCAAAAAGTACAAGTATAACTCAAAGAATGGCCACCCCCCCCCCCTAGAATTCGGCCATTTAGCCCTCCCCCCACTTTTCCAGACCCAGTTACAGGTATGCTGCCTGCCTGCCTGCCAGTGCATGCACGTCTGTCTCGGAACGCTGAACTCTTTCCAACGTCCAAAACGCCCGCGCACAGCTGGAGGACGAGTGTCCGCAGGGCAACGACGACACGCGCATCTTCCTGCTCATGAACCTGGGCGACCAGAACGTCCGCGACATGCGCTGCCTGCTCTGCTCCAACGCGCTGCCCGTCTACGACCGCTATCCGCTGATCGACGGCACCTTCTTCATCTCGCCCGTCAACCACGCCGCCATCGGCATACCCGTACGCTACGAGTCCAAGGACGGCTACCTGCTCGCGCTGTGAGTGCCAATCCATACTGATCGCAGGCGCAAGCGCCGAATGGGTCAGCTGTATACTAGACTAGACAGTCATCGTGTTCTCATCAGCTTAGTTTTGGTAAACCCCAAGCTCGTTCGTCAGCGGTTGCGTTCAATAGTCGCATCATGGAACGCGATCTTTTATTCGCCCACCACTGCTTTGAGAGTCCATGGGATGCCTTTGGTTGCCAGCACCTGCTCTAGTCAGTTCTGGGAGAGCCTAGTGTCCAGCACCGCCATAAGCCATGATGACATAGGCACAAATTCAGTCAGTCGCAATTCTCACATGAGCCCAAAGCCCAATTGCAGCTGCATCGGCTGCCTGGAGCAGCGCACGCAGCGCCTGCAGTGCGTCCGCTGCGGCAATCGCGGCTGGCTGCCGGGGGCGCAGCTCGTCTTCGGCGGCCTCTACAACTACGACCTGCTCTCCATCGTCAGCTGCTGTCCCAACGACTGCTCGCGCTGCGGACAGCCAGTGCCCCTGCTCGCAGACCAGAACCAGCCCGCCGGCAGGAGAGTGAGTGCCGCCCGACCCGCCACCGCTACCCCTAAACTTTCCTGTGATCGGCTGACTTGGACTTGGAGGGTGAGGGCACTTTGGGTTGGTCACCCTGTACATCCTCCATGGTCGTTGTTACCGATTGTGGTATTAGTGGTATTAGTATGCCTATGAACCGAATGCCTGTTTATTTATATGTGGGCCTTTTCTATGATCGCGGGGGCCTCTCTGTGGTCACACATCATTGACCACTGCTTGTAATTGAGAGATGAGACCCAGTCAGCCCGATCCTAGGGGGGGGGGAGGGTTGGCTCCCCAAATGACAAACAAACCGAATGCCCTCCTGGCTTCAAGACCCCTAAATCGCGCAGAACTCGTTCTCGTCCAACTCGGAGTCGGCGACCTGCCCGCACTGCGGTCACAAGGACTACCACTTCGTGCGCTCGCTCGACACGGTCCGCATCTTGGCGCCCGCCGGCTCGCCGCCGCCGCCGCAGGCGCCCTCGCCCAGCTGGTCGCCCGCCTCGTCGACCGAGGCCTCCGGCCAGCCCAGTCCCGTCTTCTCGGCGGCTGCAGCGCCGCCGCTGCAGCTGACGACGACGACTTCGTCGGCTGAGAGCGCCGACTGGGCCAGAGGCCTCCTGGGCCAAGGTCTCTCTGAGGCGCTGGAGTCCTCGGCTGGCCACTCCCTGGTCGCTGCCTAAGTGCGTCTTCCCAGACCGAAGCCCTATAGAGCTGTGGTCAGAGCGCGGCAGAAAGACGAGAAGAAACAACTCTATCCGTAGGCTACGTTGACACGCCGTATCCGGTGGCGCGGGTTTTGTTTTTATTCGTTTGTCACCACGCATTCTCTCCCGAATTTTGAACGGTGATTTCTTTCTCCCAGCATACCACGCACGCCCCCAGTACACGCGGGTCGCGAGATTCGGGCGCAACAGGTAGTTTCGGTTGTCTAAGGGGGTGCTGCGACACCTCTGCAACCGTTTGTTGGCTAAGACGCGGGCTGCACACAAAGTTACGCCCTGGCCCCTGTGTGGGCGTAACTAAAAGTTACGCCCCTAAACTAAAAGTTAGTCGTCCGCTCGTCTCTAGGCAGTGTATACTCGATCGAGTGAGTGACAAACACGACTGCAAAGTAAGCAAGGATTCCCACTGCACTCACGTCCGAGTGTTATTTCGGTGTGTTGTCAAATGCGTTTGGATCGCCAACGAGTTCTCTCCGTAACGCGGGTCCCGACCCATGGTGTGGGTGTTGCGCGCTCGTCCATCTACCGTAATCGCTCGAATAGTGCCCGAGGCGAGACAAAGTTTGAATTCTATAGTGCCCCTGGGGACTATTGGAGTATTTACGAAATTCGGTTTAAGTCGTGCTGTGTCTCGTGCGCTGTCAAGTCGAGTGTCCTCTACCCCCCCCCAGCATACATTAGGCATGGCTAGCCAGAGTTGGCGCCCGTTTGTGCGGTGGCGTGCGTTCAGTCGGTGGAAATGTACAAAGTCGAGGCCATTTCATGACACCGGAAAACAAAATTGGAAAAGCTGAAGATGTCCATGCATACCGAATCAAAAGCAATGCAAATGCAAAACAAGAAAGCGAATCCTTATCTTATCACAGTTATAACGACGGTAACAACACCTGTTTGCCAAAAAGGCCACAGGGTGATGAAAGAGCCGACGAGAATGGCACGTGGCTGCTGCTGCCCGCCCCAAGCGGGGCAGACAAACGTACACGAACGCGCGGACGAAAACAGCTGTAATACGTGAACGGGGCACGTACTTTACAGTTGGCTGGCTAGCTTAACGTACACGCTAGCACATCTTTGTGCGCAAGCCATGTCACAGCATCCCAGCAGTGCTACAGTTTACAATTCCAATGTAAACCCAACATTGCAAAATTCCGTTTGCACTATTCGGATCATACTGTAGAAAAGATCACAAATGTTGCAAAACTTTGATTTTTTTTAAATTTTTGTACAAGAAAGTTGAACTGGTTTGAAAGTTCGTAGCCCTCCATGTAGGCCTCGTCGAGAGCTTCAATCGAAGCCATAACAGTACGGTTTCGGTCCAGTTTTGAACGCGCTACACCAAAGACAACTATGCTAGAATTTAGCATTTCGAAGAGTTTTCGAGCTTTGGCGTGTAAGAACTCACGAAATCGGCAACGCTTCGCGATTAAGCCGTTTGCGTGAATGATCACAGTGAATCGCACTCGTCTTCGACTAACTCTAAACATGAAACACGCTAGCACATAGCACACAAAACAGCTCAAGCCATGTCATTAAATTCAAGCATAGTGTTAGAGTTGATGTTCTGATGAGGCGCTGGGTTCGACCCTCTCTCGCAGGTGTTTCTGGAGAAAACGTTTTGCACAGCAACCATTTTTAAAAACATTTGTACATGCTTCAGCACGCTACATACCATGTTCATGCTTCAGCATTGGCAAATCTATTTGTCAAACCGACAACATTTACACTACACAAGTATGTGCTTGTCATCGTGCAATGAAGCACTGGCGGCGCCGCAGCTTCTTTCACACAACTTGGCCAAAGAGAAACGAACGTGCAAACCAACAAACGGCCCATTGTGAATGTATACGACTTCAGCCTGCATCCGATTTGCGCAGGACAGGCGGGAAAAGGGCAAACGTGCCACGACGATCAGGTCGTTGAACACTCGCGGTCGATCAGGTAGCGAATCTTTCCGGCTGACGCGTCGCCGCAGCCTGGCAAACCGTTGATTGCATTTTGAACAACCGTAGTAAGAGGAGTCGACATGTACTGGCCATCCTGACACTTGCAAACCTTGTAGTTCATGCTGAACGACAACTGCTGTAGGTATGCTGAGTCATTCGCGCTTTCCGGGCATTCAGCGTGCGTACATGCAAAATTGCAAACAACTAGACGAAGTTTTAAAAACGATAGTGCTCCTTCTTTAATAGTGCCCCCCCGGGTGGGCAAAAATGAATGTCACACATTAGTATGTCTTTCTGTAACTCTTGTTGCCAGTGCCTCGAAGATGACACATGTTTTCCGTTTCCAGTGTTACCGTAAATCCCGCGCCCCCTACGATACCCACACATCGACCCTTCCAAATTGTAAGCACCACTAGCCGATTGAAAGGTTTGCCCTATCGTCGTGTTACACGATGCAACTAGAACAACTAGTCTCTGAACTAACTGACGCGCGACAACCTGCATGGTCCACATCGAACGAAAGTGTTATATCGGGGACAGCCATCGGCGAGAGTCAGTTGGCAGCCGTCGTCACCCATGAATGCTTCCAGGCAGAGTGCGTTTGCAGAACAGGCTCCGACGCACTGCGCGTCAGTGGTCGCTCCTACAAGTAGAACATTGCAGAATACTATTTTCTTAACTGGAGAATTAATTACTGCAAACCTATGATAAGCGTCCCGGCGAGTACCAGTTCGGGTGCTTTCGTGGTGGTTGGGCGCCTATCATAGGGGAAGGGGGGGCTAACTATTTCGTAGCATACGGTGTTTTTAGCCGCATAATTTTATTTTTTTATTATTTGTTATCTAATTGATTTTAATTTTTATTTTTTACTATTTATTCCCTGATCTGTATGCCATTTCTTTGTCTGCAACAGCACAGAGAGTTGTGCTGCATGGATTGGACTGAAATTTTGTGTACAGCTTGCTTGGGACATTTCTCTGTCAAAATAAGAGTGGCACTACTGAAGCTACCGTAATCCGTGAGGTATGCAAATTGCGCATACACGTGCTATGAAATTTGAGAATTCAGTGTCAAGCAGTTATAGGGGGGGGCAATTATCGGGGGGCTAATTATATGGTTTACGGTAATCCCAGTCCGTGGTGACGGGTGGCACCGACAAGCCCCCCCCCCCTACAGAAAAGTACAGGTACAAGAAAACTAAAGGTGGAACTACAGGTACATTGTCACGATTGTGACAGGGAAGGAGCGGCGCGCTTACCATAAGAGTGGCAACTGGTGGCTAATTATAGGGTTTACGGTATGTGCAACTCTAGTACTGCCGTTGCTGCAATTGTGCAAACGCTGTCCACTCGCGCCAACGAAACAAGCCCTGTCGCGGCCGTTCACGTACTACATAGTTTTAGGCTGGCTTGCCACGACTGACCTATGTATATGAACTTTTAGTTTATTCCGGTTCAACTAGTTTTCGGGCTGTCGCGAAAGTTGCGGCAGCCCGTTGCAAGGTGACGACTAACCTGTAAACGAGACCACGTTGCCATAATCGATCGAGCAGGGTGAGCAGTCACCTTCTTCGATGAGTTGGTACTCATGGCCGTATCTGCAGCGCTCCACTGGTCCTGCAGTGAGGTATGTAGGAGGTATGTATGGTGCTGCAGTGTAGAGAAATTGGTGGTAGTGAATACCGAAAAGAATTGGAATCGAGATCCCGAAAGTTTCATCTTTTCGAATTGGTAGCGGCTTAATAAAAGCGTTCGCAAAATAAGGAAATGCGCATTATGTATACAACGCTACACCGTTACTTTTTTTGCCAAACAACTCGGGCCTGCGAGAACCGGTTTGCAGGAAATTTTTCACTGCTGTAGTAGACTGACTCCTTTAGACTGACTCCTTTGGAAGACTGACTTTAGAAGACTGAAATTAACGTGCTTAAAAAACATTGGACTCAGGAGTCATATGCGGCCCCATCTCGCAGACATGGATCCCGGAAACTATGGAAATAAAAGTTGCCGCTTGAAATAGGGCGGTGCCTCACTGGCGTCTCGCTGGTCGTTGTCCATGTCGCGGCCGTGTCAGACGACACAATTTCGGGAAACCATGACCCTCGCACGCGTGTCGGACGACACAGTTTCCGGAAACCATGCAGTGACCTATTTCTGGCTGAAGCGTGTCGGTCGTGTCGGACGACACAATTTCTGGAAACCCTGACCATCGCACGCATGTCGGACGACACAATTTCGGGAAACCATGACCCTCGCACGCGTGTCGGACGACACAGTTTCCGGAAACCATGCAGTGACCTATTTCTGGCTGAAGCGTGTCGGTCGTGTCGGACGACACAATTTCCGGAAACCATGACCGTCGCGGCCGTGTCGGACGACACAATTTCGGGAAACCATGACCGTCGCACGCGTGTCGGACGACACAGTTTCCGGAAACCATGCAGTGACCTATTTCTGGCTGAAGCGTGTCGGTCGTGTCGGACGACACAATTTCCGGAAACCATGACCGTCGCACGCATGTCGGACGACACAATTTCGGGAAACCATGACCGTCGCACGCGTGTCGGACGACACAGTTTCCGGAAACCATGCAGTGACCTATTTCTGGGTCAAGCTTGTCGGTCGTGTCGGACGACACAATTTCTGGAAACCATGACCATCGCACGCGTGTCGGACGACACAATTTCGGGAAACCATGACCGTCGCACGCGTGTCAGACGACACAGTTTCTGGAAACCATGCAGTGACCTATTTCTGGCTGAGGCGTGCGTGCGTGCGTGCGTGCGTGCGTGCGTGCGTGCGTGCGTGCGTGCGTGCGTGCGTGCGTGCGTGCGTACGTGCGTGCGTGCGTGCGTACGTGCGTGCGTGCGTGCGTGCGTGCGTGCGTGCGTGCGTGCGTGCGTGCGTGCGTGCGCGCGCGCGTGCGTGCGTCCGTGCGTGCGCGCGTGTCAGACGACACAGTTTCCGGAAACCATGCAGTGACCTATTTCTGGCTGAAGCGTGTCGGTCGTGTCGGACAACACAATTTCCGGAAACCATGATCGTCGCACGCGTGTCGGACGACACAGTTTCCGGAAACCATGGAGTGACCTATTTCTGGCTGAGGCGTGCGTGCGTGCGTGCGTGCGTGCGTGCATGCGTGCGTGCGTGCGTGCGTGCGTACGTGCGTGCGTGCGTGCGTGCGTGCGTGCGTGCGTGCGTGCGTGCGTGCGTGCGTGCGTGCGCGCGCGCGTGCGTCGGTGCGTGCGCACGTGTCGGACGACACAGTTTCCGGAAACCATGCAGTGACCTATTTCTGCCTGAAGCGTGTCGGTCGTGTCGGACGACACAATTTCCGGAAACCATGACCGTCGCACGCATGTCGGACGACACAATTTCGGGAAACCATGACCGTCGCACGCGTGTCGGACGACACAGTTTCGGGAAACCATGCAGTGACCTATTTATGGCTGAAGCGTGTCGGTCGTGTCGGACGACACAATTTCCAGAAACCATGACCATCGCACACGTGTCGGACGACACAATTTCGGGAAAC